>JAJOOO010016009.1:0-28700 GCA_029582685.1 Solanum piurae
TAGGTAAACATAGTCTATCCTAACCTCACCTTCATTATAAGTCATTCAAAGAAGACAACAACCAAGCATAACACATAAAGTCTCTACACAAGGTCACCTTTCATGCTCTTAGACCATACACAAATTTACATCATATCACATTACCTTTACATAATCAACACTACTCAAAACAACAACAATACAACTTTGCCTACAAGGCCATGTTCACAACATGCTTATAAAGTAAAACACCTCCCCACTTTCAAAGGGATCAAACCTTAAAATTCTAACAGCTACAACATATATATATATATATATATATATATATAATACTAGAATCAATAATCTATTTACAACTTCATCATCATACACCTTAGGTCACAATTGCCCATTCAAGGCCAACATCCAATATAATACAATTGACCATCATTTCCTCATAATTTAATATAGAACAATACATAAATCAATAGCCCATAACAATCTACACATTAATATCACATTATTAGCTCATAATCAATAGACCCACTTTAGACCCAAAAATTTGGGTTTCAAGATATGCAAGGGTTCATGGAGTTTTTTTACCTTAAAACCATCAATAGTAATATAAATCATCATTTTAAATACTTTCATGCAAGAACCCAAGCTTAGAATTGAGATTGAGGTTTTTAGTGTTTTTGAAAAACATTGAAATCACTTTGATTTGGCTCTTTGATTGAAAGGAGAATCAAAGATAAAATCCCCATACCTTTGTGATTAATTTCCTTAGGAATTTGAAGAGAAATCAGTAGGAACCCATCCCCTAGCTTGAAGCTTCATCAATGCCTTCCATGGAATTCGAGAGAGAGAATTTATTTGAGAGGGAAGGTTCAACGTAGAAATAATGAGGTCCAATTCTAGGTTTTGGGGTTTTAACCTATTTAAAATACCCTAAAATAGGTAGAATAATCGATTATAATAATTCCCCAAAGTACCCAAACTACACCTCACTTAGTTGGACCATTTTAAAAATGTCAAACTTGAGTTTTATTTTCGCAGATTTCATCGGGAAACAAGTTCGCGACGCGGAGGTGTTCCCGCAAGATTTATGGAAATTAAATTTCGAGTCAGAAGAGTCCGCGACACGTCCGCGATGTGGACCAAAAATTTTGGCCCTTGGTAGAGCTAGTCCACGACGCGGACATGCTCCTTCCATGAGCATTTTCAAGCTGCCTTGGCAGCTTGCTCGGCCAAGGGTTGGGGTCCCTTCGGGTGGCCCTGAGGCGTCGTATTCGAATTTTTTGACCCTAAAAATATTTATTAAGACACTAGGGTCACCTCCACTGATTTTAGACTCCAAACAACACATAAAAACATGCAAGACACACTAGAACACACTAGCACGCAAACAACTAGTTTTAGAACGTCTTGAACGTCTCTTTGACCTTTGAGTTCCAAACTCTTTACAACTGACTATAAAGGCTATTCTTAATTATTTTAACAAGTTATTAATGCATAAAACCCATGTGAGGCTCTACTTTATCCTACTTCATTTTGAGGGGCGTTACAGGAAAAGTTTGTGATAAGAGGCAAATTTATTAGTCATGATGAGACAGAGTATACTGCTAACCAAAATAGAGTTGATGTCGATGTGTCATCGTGTTAGGGAAGATGAAATGTATGTGTGCAATAAAAAAGTAGAATATTCATGAGGTGATAAACCGAATCTAGGTTTATGAACATTGAAAGGGGGAGCCCCATATTATTCAGAGGATGATAGAACTATTTGAGAGATAATGTGCAGTAAGTGAGTAAGTAGTACTTAAGTTGCGGAGTGGAAATGAGAGGTAAGGATTGGATACATGTCATGAGGTCCTAGTGAACGAGTGTTTCTAAAATTGTTCATAGTATTGGCGATTTAGTATAGTAGGCGAGCAATCATATTGATATTCAGGTTTAGTAATAAAATATTAAGCTTGAATTTGAGATGCGAGTCATGATAAAAGGAATGGAAACCTGTGGGTGATGATGTTAGTCTTCAGATTTAATCTACAAAACTTAACATAGAGAAGGTGAGAAATTGAGGTGATTAGTTGCAATAAATATGAGTTGTATAAGTGAGAATCCCTAACCTTTAGATAAGGGCAGTGAAGTGTGGCTAACTCATAAGAGTAACAAGAGCATTAAGAGGTGTACCGAGAGGGTATGTATTCAAAAGAGGTTAAGAGAAACACCTTAGAAAGAGGTCTTAGTACCTACTCATGGAGAGTTCGGTAGTCATGAGATAAGCTTCTCCCTAGTGTTAGAGTAAACGAGGATGTAGACCAGTTAGAGATGATGGAATAGGTCCATATCTTTCAAGTGTCAACTTTAGACCTAAAGGGGAGATGAAAAGATGAGAAATCAAGTCAAGTGTTCGAAAATAAGATAGTAATGAGTTCCAAAGAGTATCAGGGATATCTTTTCAGTGGTCCTTTTAGTAATGGAGTAATGTTAGAAAGAGAAGGTTAATGATCCTTTCGTGATAATGATGGTGTGATAATTTCGTCTTAGGTTATTAATGAGGAGGAAGAAGAAGATGAGGTTTTTCTATGAGAAATAGCTAAATGAGAAGCCTTAGTTGGTTCTGAATAGTAATGCGCCCAAATTCTAGTTGGTATGGCAGAGATGATAAGAGTAACCCCGTTACATACACAGTCAAGCCGTAATTCGAGGACGAATGATTCCAAAGGGGAAATATTTTAACACCCCAGAATTTTTTTGAGCTAAGACTCGAACCATCCTTCGTTGTGAGTAAGATTTATCCAAGGAATTTAAAACTTTCTTAAGTGTTAAGGTCAGTAGATGTATCATTGTAGCATCCCGCCTTAGAAATAAATAGAATTAGAAAGAAATTATTTTTGGAAAGAGTAAATTTGGAAATTTTGGAAAGTTATGCTAAGTATGAGTTTTGGTCAACTACAAACAATTTTCAGTACATGATGAGTTAGGTGGCTCAAAAGATATCAAATGAAAGGTCTTGGAATTCTCTTTCCAACGCCATCAAGTTTCCTAATTTTCAAGCTCGTATGAGAGAGATATACCCGTTTGAAGTCAGATTGTTTAGTTAAGGAAAGTTACCCAAAAATATGAAGGGTATTTTGGTATTTTCCATACCCAATCAGCTTAAAATGAATTTTAGTAGTATTTTGGGTACAAATCTAATTTGGGTCAGTTTTCATAAATCCAAATACGCTTAGGGTTTTAGAAGAGAGTTCATTCAAGTCATTCTTGAGTTCTTTTAAAATTTTGGGTCAACTTCAAACGGTCATAACTTTTAACACAGGATGAGTTAGGAGACCCATGAGATATCAAATGAAAGGTCTTGGAATCCTCTTTCTAACGCCACTGAGTTTGCTAATTTTTGAGCTCGTATGGGGGAGATATGCCTGTTTGAAGTTAGGCTGTCCAAATAAGGAAAGTTACCCGAAAACTTGAGAGGTATTTTGGTCCTTTCCTTAACCAATTGGATTTAAACGTTTTTAGTAATGTTTTAGGAGTCTAAATTAATGAAAATCAGTTTTGGTAATTCCTAAAATATGCTTAGGGTTTTTAGAGGAGTTCAATAAGACAAAAGAGGACAAAAGAGGAGAGGTTCAAGGCGTTCGTCGAGATTCTTGAGTTTTGTTGTGGATATTTGCCATGGGTTTGATCCCTAAGAGGTATTTAAGCTTCTATATTGTTGGGTTTTTTTCCCACACACCAATCATTTGTTTCTTTAACGAATTTCATCCATGAGATTAAGTATGTTGATAACCTTGTTGAGTTCTTGAAGTTTTGTGCTTCGTTTCTTGATAAGGAAGTTCTTGTTGAGTTCTTGAACTGAGAGTTTTGAATGAGTGTTGTTCTTGGTGGGATTTTAGTGTAGAATTTGCTTTACGACCTGAGAAGTTGAGTTTGAGGAAGAGTAGAGTTGAGTTCATTTTATTTAAAATGATATATCTGAACTAAGTATTCCCAAGAGGAAATGTTTTCACATTTAAATGAGGAGGAAACTGAGATTTCCAAAAGAGTTTTGAGCAGTTGAGTAGCATCTCTTTTTAGAGAAAGATTTTGTGTAATAATCTCAAACCACAGAAAGAGTTATGTTTTTAAACATATGAGCTAGTTATATTTTGGGAGTAGTATTGAGCACCGATATGGGGGAGAGTTAAGACAACTCACTGCCCCAATAAACCATGTAACCAATGTGGGTAGAAAGGGTCATACTTTTTAGATAATTCCATATTGTCTTTGAGCATAGACTAGTGGATCCACTTAGTTGAGGAGTTCTATACCCCGGCAAGGTATAAGACAGTTCTGATAGGGTGGGTGAGATGTTGTATTATCACATAACTCATAGTGATGGTTGTCGGTTAGAGAATCTCCCAAAAAGAGTTTATTTTGTATTTTTACATACAACTGAGATACTATTGTATTTTTCAATACATTGAGTCGTTATCTACTGTTTTAAATTCTTTATATAAACTGCATCTTCATTGTTGTTTTATTTCTACATTGAGTTGAGTATCCATGAGTTGAGTAGAGCCGAGGTGAGTATGTTTCCTTTTTATTATTTCAAGCTTGCAGGTTATGTTAAGTGTTCCCCTCTCGTACATTCAATGTACTGATGTAATATGGCCTGCATCATTTCTAGATGAAGATATAAGTAACTAGGGTCATCAACATGAGCTTCGTTGATACCACATGCAGTTCGAGTTATCTATGGTGAGCCTCCTTGCTTCCGGAGGATTTCATTTGCCTTCAATTTTGTCAGGTTGTCGTGGGTCTTGTCCCGATTTCCATCTTTGTCATTTAATGGCTTCATAGATATACAGTAGATTTTGAGAAGTCTGTTCATTGATTTTATTAAATGTTTTAAAGACTTGACTTGCCTATTTCTGGCTAGTTGAATATTCTGTTATATTCACAATTAATCATTTGAGTTAAAGCTTTGTATCTTCCTTTATTGATTTTATTCAGTTTTCAGCTTTGTATGCTTAAGTTCGTCTTCCTCTTGTAGTCATCCAAGATAAGGGTTTGCTTGGGGACCAGCAATGGTTCTCGAGTGCAG
Organism: Solanum piurae; assembly: GCA_029582685.1. Lineage (NCBI taxonomy): Eukaryota > Viridiplantae > Streptophyta > Magnoliopsida > Solanales > Solanaceae > Solanum > Solanum piurae. The sequence goes on from JAJOOO010016009.1 coordinate 5,048, forward strand.
GCTACGTCTAGGGTGTAGACTCAGGTCGTGACTAACTTGGTATCAGAGCACAGAGTTCAAGTGTCGTAGGGTGTCTATGATGCCGTGTCAAGTAGGATCTTATTTATGGTTGTGAGGACCCCACTTCTATAAATGAGGGACTACAAAGATTTAAGAAAACTTTCCCTTATTTCATACTCTAAATCATGCAATAGAGCTATTTCATAGAGATTTATTCATACTCGTGCATTTCTCAAATCCATTTGACCTACCCTCATACTAAAGGTGGTTAAAAAGTAAAGCCCAAGATCCTTATGGATGGGTAATTCTTGAGGAAGTCATGAGACTGTAGAGGGGCTTGAGAGAAGCCTATGAGTGAGTTAATTGTTGAGACTCAAAAGAATACACCTATATTTATATGAATCATGCGTTTGAGCTGAAAGCGAGTTGTACTCTTTTCTCTAAGCCTTGTTTTAGCTGAGTCCTTTAAGAGGATTGTATGTTTAAAGCTTGGGAATATCTTCACCCTTAAATATAGTATGAACTACGAGATTATGAGCAGTAGTAGTAAAGAGTGCCCTTAAGTCAAGAGAAAAGTATGCAGAGGTTCAGTTATCTAAGGGAAAGAGATAGTGATGGGGAAGATTATGTTATTGCAATCGTGCACCCAGTCGGTTATAAGTGATGAGTTCCTTTATCAGTCAAGTAAGGAATAGTAAGGTTGTAAAAGAGTTCGTGATAAGAGGAATTGTTATTAGTCATGATGATATAGAGTATATTGCTAACTAGAATAGAGTTGATGTCAATGTGTCATCGTGTTAGAGAAGATGAAATGTATGTGTGGAATCAGAAAGTAGAGTATTCATGAGGCGATAGACCGAATCTAGGTTTATGAACTTTTAAGGGGGAGCCCCATAGTATTCGGAGGATGATAGAATATTTGAAAGATAATGTGCAGTAAATGAGTAAGTAGTACTTAAGTTGCGGAGTGGAAATGAGAGGTAAGGATTGGCTATTTGTCATGAGGTCCTAGTGAACGAGTGTTTCTAAATTTGTGCATAGTAGTGGTGAGTTAGTATAGTAGGAAAGCAATCATATTGATATTGGGTTTAGTAATAAAATATTAAGCTTGAATTTGAGATGAGTGTCATGATCAAAAGAATGGGAAAATGAGGGTGATGATGTTAGCCTTAAGATTTAATCTAGAAGACTTAACATAGAGCATGTGAGAAATTGAGGTGATTAGCTGCAATAAATAATAGTGGTATAAGTGAGAGACCCTAACATTTAGATAAGGGTAGTGAAGTGTGGCTAACTCACAAGAGTAACAAGATCATTAAGAGGTGTACCTAGAGGGTATGTAATCAAAAGAGGTTAAGATAAACACCTTAGAAAGAGGTCTTAGTACCTGCTTATCGAGAGTTCGGTAGTCATGAGATAAGCTTCTCCTGAGTTTTATAGTAAAAAAAGATGTAGACCAGTAAGAGATGATGGAATAGGTCCATAGCTTTCAAGTGTCTGCTTTAGACCTAAGGGGGAGATGACAAAATGAGAAATCTAGTCAAGTGTTCGATAATAAGATAGTAATGAGTTCCAAAGTGTATGGGGGATATCTTTTTAGAGGTCCTTTTAGTAATGTAGTGATGTTAGAAAGAGAAGGTTAATGATCATATCGTGATAATGATGGTGTGATAATTTCGTCTAAGGTTATTAATGAGAAGGAAGAAGAAGATGAGGTTTTGCTATCAGATATAGCTTAATGAGAAGCCTTAGTTGGTTTCAAATAGTAATGCGGGCAAATTCTAGTTGGTATGGCAGAGATGGTAAGAGTAACCCCATTACATACCCAGTCCAGCCGTCATCCGAGGATGAATAATCCCAAGGGGGAGATATTGTAACACCCTAAAAATATTTTGAGCTAAGACTCGAACCATCCTTCGTTGTGAGTAGGATTTTTCCGAGTAATATAAAATTTTCTTAAGTGGTAATGTCACTAGATGTATCACTGTAATATCCCGCATTAGAAAGAAACTATTTCTGGAAAGAGTAAATTTGGAAATTTTGGCAAGTTATTCTAAGTATGAGTATTGGGTCAACTTCAAACAATTATAACTTTCAGTACAGGATGAGTTAGGTGGCTCATAAGATATCAAATGAAAGGTCTTGGAATCTTCTTTCCAATGCCACTGAGTTTGCTAATTTTCGAGCTCGTATAAGGAAGGTATGCCCGTTTGACATCAGGCTGTCCAGTTAAGGAAAGTTATTCAAAAATATGAAGGGTAGTTTAGTCTTTTCCTTACCTGATCAGCTTAAAATGAATTTTAGTAATATTTTGGGGACAAATCTGATTTGGGTCAGTTTTCATAAATCCAAATACGCTTAGGGTTTTATAAGAGAGTTCATTCAAGTCATTCCTAAGTTCTTTTAAAGTTTTGGGTCAACTTCAAACAACCATAACTTTTAGCACAGGATGAGTTAGGAGACCCATAAGATATCAAATAAAACGTCTTGGAATCCTCTTTCCAACTCTGCCAAGTTTTCTAATTTTTGAGCTTATATGAGGGAGATATGACTGTTTGAAGTTGTGCTGTCCAAATAAGGAAAGTTACCTGAAAATATGAAGGGTGTTTTGGTCCATTCCTTACCCAATCGGATTTGAACATTTTTAGTGAGGTTTTAGGCGTCTAAACTGATTATAATCAGTTTTAGTTATTCCTAAAATACGCTTAGGGTTTTTAAAGGAGTTCAAGAAGATAAAAGTGGAGAAAAGAGGAGAGGTTCGAGGAGTTCATCGAGATTCTATAGTTTTGTTGCGGATTTTCGCCATGGGTTTGATCCCTAAGAGGTATGTTGGCTTCCATAGTGTTGGGTTTGTTCACCTACATGCCAATCATGAGTTTATTTTATGAATTTCATCCATGAGATTGAGTATGTTGATAATCTTGTTGAGATCTTGAAGTTTTGTGCTTCGTTTCTTGATAATGAAGTTATTGTTGAGTTCTTGAGGTGAGACTTGCGAATGAGTGTTGTTCTTGGTGGATTTTTGGTGTAGAATTCACTGTAATTAGGTTGGGCTTAAGGATCCAAAAAGATTTTGGAAGAAATCATTCGAGTTAAGACGAGGTAGAGCTGGAAAAAGTTGAAGAAAAGTTCGTCGGGTTCATCTCGAATGTGGCTGGGAAGGCGCGCTCTTGTTGCGCCTGAGCGGCTGGCGCCCTGCACCTGCAGTGCGCCCCAGACCAGCCTCAGTCAACTGATGGCTGGCGCGGTGTGACACTGTTGCGTCAAGTACGTCAGGTCCTTTCCCCCTCCGTTCTTTGTTCCGTATTCGATCTTTCAAAACATGTCTTCGCTCTCTTACTGATTTTTACTATCCAACCTACATCAATTCACCAAGAAATCCTATATATCATGTAACGATCCTTAAGTTCATAATTCAAATTCAAGGAAGAGTTAAGAGTAGAGTTCAACAAAGTCTTTGACTTAAATTGTGAATCCTTCTAGATCATCTATCGGTTTGAGTTCTTTAAAAGGGTTTCTTCAATCCCTTATGATTCATAACCTTGAATTTATAATTTAAATTCAAGGTAGAGTTAAGAGTTAAGCCCTGAGAGTTCTTTCGAACAGTTTGAGAAAGTCCCTTTGAATCTTTTTGAGGAGTCTTCTACAAATTCAAATAACTTGTTTCAAGATTCGAGCAAGTGAGTATAAGAATGAGGAGAATGTATTCATGAGTCTACATTACCATCACGAGATCCTTCATATCATGAATCATAACTCTTGAATTCATAATTCAAATTCAAGAGAGAGTTAAGAGTACTGTTCAAGAAAGTCTTTGACTTTAATTGTGAATCCTTTGAGATCAACTATCGATTTGAACTAAGTTTTGAGGAAGTATGAGAATGAGAAGAGTTGTATATAGGATTTCCATATTGTTATTTATACCCTCGAGTCGAGTTGTTCATGCCCATCAATTCCGCATGAACTTCATAAATTGAGTATCTTTGAGAGGAGTAGTATCATGAAGTCCTTGAGTTGAGTATTTCATGCCCATAATTCCACATTAACCATCTGAGTTGAGTATTCTTGAAATGAGTAGTATCATTGAAGTTCTTGAGTTATGAGTTGTTGAGTTCCGAGTACTGAGTTCTATCTATGGTTATTGAAAACCTTGAATTGAGTCGTTCACGTCCATAATCGGCATGAACCCTATTTTGAGAATTCTTTTACCATTTTTTCTAAACTTGTTTTAAGACTTGAGAAGTTGAGTTTGAGGAAGAGTAGAGTTGAGTTAATTTTCTTAAAAACTTTATATGGGAACTAAGTATTTTCAAGAGTAAATGTTTTCACATTTAAATGTGGAGGAAACTGAGATTTCAAAAAAAGTTTTGAGCAGTTGAGTAGCATCTCTTTTTAGAGAAAGATTTTGAGTAATAATCTCAAACCACAATTATATTTTGGGAGTACTGTTGAGCACCGATATGGGGAGAGTTCAGACAACTCACAAACCCCATAAACCATGTAGCCAATGTGGGTAGAAAGTGTCATACTTTTAGATGATTCCTTATTACTTTTAAGAATAGACTAGTGGATCAACTTAGTTAAGGAGTTCTATACCCTAGAAATATATAGGACAGTTCTGACAGCGTGGGCGAGATGTTGTATCATCACATAACTCATAGTGATGGTTGTCGGTTAGAGAATCTCCCAAACAGAGGTTATTTTGTATTCTTACATACAATTGAGATATTATTGTATTTTTCAATGCATTGAGTCATTATCTAATGTTTTAAATGCTTTATATAAACTGCATCTTTATTGTTGTTTTATTTTTGCATTGAGTCAAGTATCCATGAGTTGAGTAGAGCCGAGGTCAGTATGTTTCCTTTTTATCAATTCAAGTTGCAGGTTATGTTTAGTGTTTCCCTTACATGCTAGTACATTCCATGTACTTGTGCCATTTGGTCTGTGTCGTTTCATGATGTAGATACATATAACTAGGGTCATGAACAGCAGCTTCGTTGATACCACATGCAGTTCGAGTTAGCTATGGTGAGCCTCCTTGCTTACGAAGGATTTCATTTACTTTCAGTTTTTTTCAGGATGTTGTGGGTCTTGTCCCCACTTCCATCTTTGTCATTTAGAGGCTTCATAGATAGACAGTCGAGTCTGAGAAGTTTGTTCATTTATTTTATTAAATGTTTTAAAGACTTGAGTTGCCTATTTCTGGCGAGTTGAATATTCTATTATGTTTAGAGTTAATCATTTCAGTTGAAGCTTTGTATCTGAGTTCATTGATTTTATGCAGTTTTAAGCTCTGTATGCTTGAGTTAGTCTTCCGCTTGTAGTCAGCCAGGATGAGGATTCGCTTGGGGACCTGATTTCACGTATCAGGACATTTCATCCAATACTAAGTGCCAACGATCGTTAGTCAGTAATATAACCCAACTAAGTGAGTTGGGGTCGAATCCCACAGGGAGTCGTACGTATTTGACAATCAATAGAAAATCATGAATATGTTCAAGTCAATCATAGTTAAAAACATTTACGAATAAAAGCATGATTCAAGTTTGGGGTGACACAAGTGTCAAATAACAGGGTTTTTTATTGTAATTATCAACTACAACAGCAAATAACACGAAAATAACAAGTATAGAGATGGGTTTTTGGGATGTGATTGGACCATGGGCTAAGGTAGACAAATGGGTGATTGCAACTGATAGTAAATAATTGTAAATCTGTGAATAAGCTAGATTTTAGTAGAGACAAACTTTATCTCGAACAATTTACCCCGAATAAAATTGGTTTCTCTCGAACACCAATAAACAACAATTAAGAACAGCATGCGCTTTAGTCCATTCACTCTCTCGAGATGAATGTGTGTAAAAAGGTTTAAGATTCACTCTCTCGAGAATACCCACAGACCATCAAATCAGTAATCTTGGTTTTAAAACCTCTCTCTCGAGCAAGACAAACAGACGAAGGTAGAGTTGCATTTGCAACTACAATCCTTTTGATTAAGCCATAAGTACTGAATGATATCACTTTTACACAATATTTAAACTATCAATTAACAATACGCAACAGCTAAATCAACTCATAATCACACCCCAAGAATTGGGGTTTTAGCTAGACATCATAAAAAGATAAAAATTGTTACCAAATTGTGTTTCCATCAATTGGGTAAGATTAATTTAGTCTTTACAAAGGTCAAGGTTGAAGAATCTCAAAGAAGTTCCAATTTCTCAAAAATGGAAATCTTCAAATCTTCAAATCTTCAAAGCTAAGGAAAATATTGTCTCAATACTTTCAGTTCTAAGCTCCAAAACTTCAAAACTGATAATTATGATGCTATAATGAAAACTAGATACTTAACTAAGAATTTTAAAATGTATTTATAGTAGCCAAAAATGTGCTACGAAGGACCATTTGGCGCATAAGTCGGGATCGTCGATCCACTCGGCGATCCGCCCTTTGGTCAATTCCATCGCCTTTTTGCTTTGGCCATCAACATTTTCAAGTTCTGTAACTTTGGGCGATCTAGCACTGCATCGCGGAACCGTTCGGCGAATCGCTGACTACTCCTTTCTATGGCCGACTTGATTTTTTCCTTCATGTCTTGGCACACTGGAACTTTAGGCGAGATCATGACCATTCGGTGACTCTCCCAATGGGTTAAGCGATCATCAGGCCTTCTTTTCTTCGTTCTTTCAGCTGCCTTGTTCCTTTTTTGCTCATTAGTGTCCATGCTTTGTTCCTCAATCCAAATACCTGAAAATCAAGGATTTATATCAGTTATTGGCACAAAATATGCATTTGAGGACACTAATCTATTAAAATAAAGCCCTAAATGAGTCCAAATCATGGACTCATCAACACCCCCAACTTAAACTTCTACTTGTCCTCAAGTAAAACTCAAGTTCAGCAGTTCAAAAAGGATGTCTCAAACAATGCTACACAAGACTCAATCATGAATGCACACAAAAAGACTCAACTTACTCACTGTGCACTCGAAGATTCAAGTTGTGACTCACCATTATCAAAGATTCGCAAGTTCACAATACTTGCTTCAAATGCAAGTTCAAGCTCAACAAAGGTACTCAAATGCCCTCACACAAAGAATGATTCCATATTCACACACAATGGTTCACAATTTAAAGCTCCAGAATCAAATGCAACACTCACACTAACAAAGATGAAAACAATGCATGATTTCACCCATAGGTTTGCCCTTATTTTCCAACCAACAATTGTTTCAGCTCACTCAAGATCAAAAAGGTCCTTTCAAGGCTTGTAATGGGGCTGAGTGTAAAGGTATGGTCATTTAGGCTCAATGGTTGTAATCCTCATGAAATGTGGTGTGAACAACACTTTATTTCTTTTTCTTCATCATTTTCATTCATGCTCACAAGTCACCCCATTATTCACTTTCTATGTACTGTTGGAAACCCCATTTTCTTTGCACTTTCACAACTTTATTCCACAACTTTTTCATTCTTTTTCTTTTTCTCTCTTTTTTTTGTATGGAGGAGTTCCATCTTTATCAAAATCATGGGTCAAGTGGACTTCTTTGCATTTCTTGATTTACCTTCTCTCTTCACCACACCCCCAAGTTAGGCTTTTGGCCTAAGTTAGCTATTCAAACAAACAACAAATCATGAGGATTATAGGTGATGGATAAAGAAAGGTCACAATTTCATCAAGTTTTTTCTAAGAAAAGGTTAAGGCTCAAAGGGTGTTCCATCGAGGTTCACACACTCACAAGGTAGGCCACAAAAAGAGGTATAATGTCAAATTATTTCACACTCTTCAAAGTTGCCTAAGATCATCTCAAGAGCTTGCATCACTTAGTCAACCAGACCAACGGGGAAAATTCTAGGTGTCATCACACATGGTTCACGGTAAGCTCATCACACAAGGCATTGACACCAATGTCAAACAAGATTCCACACTTTTGCTAGTGTGCAATGTTCATCACAAGAGACTCAATTCGATAATTGTCTAGTTACAATGAGATGTAAAAAGTTCACATATTGGCTATGTAACTTCATTTGGCCTCATCGTAGCCACGCATTCATTTTTGTTCGATTATGAGCATTATTTAAGTCATCGGTATAGATCAAGACCGATACTCAAATTTGCAAGAGAACAACCACATTCAAACACAAACAAGAGGTGGCACACAATTTTTTTCAGAAGGGTCCAAAAATCATTTATAATTAAAAACAAGGAGCCACAACTCAATCATCCACAAAATCAGTGCAAAACACAATTATAGCTCAAAAGCCCAATATATAAACAAAACCATAATCACAAAAGGTGGTCCTCACCCCACAACAAATAAAAACATTTGTCCTCAAATGCAAGTAAAATAATATCCAAAAGTCAAAAAGTAAGTCAGAGAGGGAGGTAAAGAAGGATCATATCTAAACAGTCGCTCTATCTGTCTTGGCATCAGTGCCCGGTGTATCACTCTAATCTCGGGCCTCAGTACCTGGAGTCATATCTACAGTATCATCTGCTTTACTAGTGTCAGCCAAAGACGTATCTGCCAAAGAGGTCTGCACAGCTGCATCGATCATGGCCTCCTCAGTCTCTATAAGGCCCTCATACGAAACCTCATCATCAACCCCCAATATATCCTCATCTGTCTCTGCCTCAGACTCGGGACCAGCCGCCTCTTTAAATCTAAGATCATCTCCGGTGGTAGCCGGAGGCATCTCTGGCGCATCTGGATTCTATATCATCTCGAAAATCATGGACATGTCAGTGAACTTCAGCTGATCCACATCACTCCTTAGCATAACAATAGCGGCTTTTAGAGTCGTCACCTCCTCGGTGGCCCCTTGGTCACGCTCACACACCGCTATACTGGATGTAAGGGCATCAATGGTAGCGCTCAATGGTGTCACAGCATCAGCCAGGGCTGTCTGAATCATGTTCGAAATGGAGGCCTCGAGTCTAGAAACACGATGATCACCAGAATGGGTAAGCTGCCCCATCTGGAGTAATGAGGCCTGAGAGAGCGGGGTCCGGGAAATAGTAACAACAGCAGCTCTGGGAGGCAACGTAGAAGCAGAGGAACAAGGGGTGTCAGAAGGAACAACACTAAAAGTACCTGAAGGCCCAGGGGCCGGAGTAGGCAAAGGTGCCTCTGCAGGTAATGTCTGAGGATCCACAATCGAGGATGTCTCCGCTGGGGTTGCCTTCTTCTTCTTCTCCGTTTGATCATTTAAATACTCCACCTCGATCCTTCGGATATCAGTAGAGGATGTGGGAATCACTTCCACATCCTTCTTCGTATCTCTAGGGACCCAAGCCCATCTACACAACTCGGTGATCAACACCGGAAAGGGGAGGGAAGTCTGGCGCTGCTTGGCCCGCATGAGCATTTCCTGTGCAATGATCATCCCCAAGTTCCGCCTTGCCCCCTCAATAAGGCAGCCCAACCAAGATGTTTTGGCATGGCAGAGAATAGACTCATTTTTGGAGGGCATGATCATATTGCTAATGAAGCCAAACCAATACCTCGATGGCACATTGAGGTCCTTCTTTTCAATAGCTGCCTCAAACTTAAGCCACTTGGGAGTACCTTCTGATATAAATGGAGCCAACCACTTCTTCATGTTCTCCAGAGTAGTTGTCCTGATCTTGTGGTGACAGTAAGTCTCAAATCTCGTAGTACATTTTAATATGACAATGATGGCAGTAAAATCACAATGAACCTTCTTACCCCTGACAACTACGTAGTCAACCAGCTTGAATTTAGTTGCCGTCTTCTTCCCTTGTGGTATCAATGTACTGTAAGCATTGTAGAACTCTTGGACCCAACTTAGGATGTACGGTCCACTGGACTTGGTGAAGACTTGAAAGTTTTGAGACTTCAGACAGCTCATAATCTCTGGGTACCTGTCGATGACCCCATCAGTGGACAGACGCTTCTCCTCAATGATTATCCTCTGCCCCTTAGTATTTAATCTGTTCATAGACTTGGGAGGAGGACCCTGTACTGGTGGTGCTAGGACCACTGTTTGTCTGGAGCTGGAGGATGAGTAGTGGTGGGCTGAGAAGTCCTAATCCTAGAAGGATCGTTCATCCTTTTTTACCGCAGCTCAGCCCTTTGTGTTAGTAACAATTCATCATCCTCAGGCTCTAATACTGCAGCCTGTTGCTCCTGGTACTCACCCTCACTTTCAGAAGTGGTGAGGTGAGTGACAGAGATGCCATCACTATCGGAGCTGGCCTCCGATGACGCAGGTGCCTTTCCTTTTCCCTTGCCTTTCCCAGCTGTTGTGGGAATTTTGGTGGCCTTGGCTTTGAATGCAGCTGCATCCTCACTAATTTTAATCCTCTTAGGCTTCTTTTGGAGTGACATGTTTCTCCCAGCAACTTTCGGTCTAGCCATGTCTGCAAAAACATCAGAAAAAGTGAGAAACAATTCAAGCAAAATCAGAGAAAAATAGTTGCAGATAGACTCGCCGAACCGGTCGGTGAGTCACCGAATCTCTTTGGCGACCGAGATCGGGCACGCCAAAAGGATTGGCTCAAAAATCTCAGAAAATTTTGGCATGTCGGTGATGGAAGGGCCTTTCAGTGATTTTCTGATAGCATTCAGCGAGCAAGGATTAGCCCACCGAAAGTTACAGTGCAATTAAGGTTCAGGGGTGCAGACAAAGGGCGATCAAAAAGAACTATTGATGAGTCGTCGAGTGCTTTCGGCGACCTCAAGCTTCTCGCCGATAGTTACAGAACCAAACTACTCATTTAGCATGAAATTAAAGGCGAGATGGGGAACTTTAGGTGAACCACTGAGTGGTTTGGTGAGCTCGACCCAGCTCGCCAAATGACCCAGCGTGCCTACTTTCAACCCAACTTCTCAAATTCAATCCCGTAACCCCCGAAAACAAAATCAAATCATGCACTCTTCTAAGTAAGCTCAGATCAAGTATACCCATGCCCTCAGGATACTCAGACTTCTCCCAGTTTGGCCAAATTTGGCCATTTGACGACTTTTGCCCTTTAGAATAAAGTCACTGCTCCATCATTGGGCGAAATAGTCATTTGGCACAAATACAAGCTACTTAGAGTTCACCCGACTAGACCCAACAACATACAAGCACAACCTTACAAATTTTAACCAATTTTAAGGCACAAAATCAGGGGAATTTAATGATAAAGGCATTGCGAGTAAATATTTGAATTAACACAGGCACACACACATACAATTACGATCAGAGAGGTCCAGCACACATTTCTAAGATAAAATCAATTGCATGAGAGAACAAATTGCTAACAATAGGATTTGGGTTTCAAAAAACCAACCTTAGATGCCGATTTGATAAATTGAAACACAGGCGGCAAAGTAATCCACTCCGAACACAAATCCGACAACTAAAACACTCTAAAATGAAAAAGAATGAGAAATAATGTGCAGGTGTGATTTTGAGAAGATTCAAAGTGAGGGAAAGTGAAAGAGTTTGAAAGTTTAAACCTTTGGTCTTTAAAAACCGTCCAGTTCTCTCCAAATCGGCGACATTAGTTATGCTCGCCAACCCACTCGACGACACGCCTAATGGGTAGTTACCTCGCCGAGTTTTACAGGACCTCCAGTTAATGTGAGGGTCCAAATGGTGAACTAGATCGTGATCGCTGACCTGGTCGGTGATTCACCAAGTTGCTCCTGGGCTCGTCGGCCTCTTTGGCGAGTCGCCTACTGAACTATCAGCTCACCAACCTGCACTTTCCAAATACTTTCCACACTTTGACCTGCACATTCAACACACCATTATTTAAAAAATAAAAAGAAAGAAAATACAACTTGGGTTTCCTCCCAAGCAGCGCCTTAGTTAACGTCGCGGCACGACGCAAGTCCACACTCAAACCTCATTCTTGGGGTAGGCCATAGTATCATTAGGCAGACCCCCTTGCTATCTCAGGTTTAAATGAGAAGAGATATGACCTATTGGGTCTCCAACTGCTTGATCGATACTGAATGGGAGGTAACAGTTTGGTTAAGGGTTGACACGTCATCTTTCATTTCTTTCAAAATTTGTCCGACCCCTCAAATTTTTTAAGGATACGAGAAAGCATATCCTCATATCAGCCACCTTCCGAATCCATTGACTTTTGGCGCTCGTGAGGAGGCACATACCTGTCCTTCTCCCCATCCTTCCAATTTGTATTTCGGTCCCTCCATTCTCGATCACGTTCCTTCCAACCTTCATCCCTATTCCAACCTTGGTTACCACCCTGCCTCGGGTAGTTTGAATGATAACCACCACATTGGTTGTCTAGGAAATTCACCTCTTCATTATACAAAGCCTCAAACTTGAACTCATCCGGATTAGCACACCCAACACCCACGACATTGATACTTCGAGCACCAACTCCCATGACATTTTTGGACCAAATGTCAAGTTGTGTCATGATCTTGGCCATGTTCTGGTCCCTTTCTTTGGCTTTCTCCATCTTCTCCTTAGTCAATTTAAACGTGAGAGGGGAGACCTGGTCTTCACGGGTACACCATGCCCGATTGATTGTAGTCATGTCATCCAAGAGTTGAGCCGCTATCACATAAGGTTGCTGCATCAAACCTCCTAAAAAAAGTTGATCAGAAACACCCTTGTTTACCGAGTCAAGGTTCCAGTAAAAATACTGCAGCAACACGTTATCAGGCAAGCCATGAGTTTGGCATTGAAGCACCAACTTCTTGAATCGTAGCCATGTTTCATGAATTGGCTCGCCTTCTAGATGCTTGAAGCTCTGAATGTTGTCCCAAAAAGTCATCATCTTTGAAGGAGGGAAAAATCACACTTGAAATGTGGTGACCAACTCTTCACACGAAATGATTGATTCACGTGGCAATTCAGCCAGCCACTTACATGCTTCCCCCATCAAAGATAACGGGAACAACCTCAACCGGACAGACTCTTGGGATATGTTCTTAAAGGATAATAGTCCGCATACATCCACGAAGTTTCTAATATGGTTATGGCGATCCTCATGAGCCAAACTACTGAACAACCCCTTCAATTGCAAGAGCTACAACATAGTACTTGTGATGTGGAACACCGCATTCCCTTCGGATGAAGGCAAGCGAATGGTACCAATACCACCCATAAGATGGGGGTCATTAGCATTAGGCTCGTTGAAATAGTTAAAGTTTTCGATGTCATCTTGATTGCCTACTTGGCTGCCATTGTTGTCGTTCACACTCATACTTCCTGTTTCAAAACACAAACAAGCAAAACAAAACTTAAATTAAGTTCGACTATAATTAACAAGAACAAAATCCAACTTAACTAAAAATTCTCAAACAACACCACTCTCCGGCAGCGGCGCCATTTTTATTTCACGTATCAGGACACTTCATCCAATATTAAGTGCCAACGATCATTAGTCAATAATATAGCCCAACTAAGTGAGTTAGGGTCGAATCCCACAGGGAGTGGTACGTATTTGAGAATCAATGGAAAAGCATTAATATGTTCAAGTCAATCATAGGTAAAAACATTTACGAATAAAATCATGTCTGAAGTTTGGGGTGACACAATTGTCAAATAACAAGGGGTTTTAATTGTAATTATCAACTATAACAGCAAATAACACAAAAATAACAAGTATAGAGACGGGTTATTGGGATGTGATTGGACTATGGGCTAAGGTAGACAAATGGGTGATTGCATCTGATAGTAAATAGTTGTAAATCAGTGAATAAGCTAGACTTTAGTGGAGATAAACTTTCTCTCGAACAATTTACCCCGAATCAAATTGGTTTCTCTCGAACACTAATAAGCAGCAATTAAGAACAGCCTACGCTTTAGTCCATTCACTCTCTCGAGCTGAATGTGTGGAAAAGGGTTTAGGATTCACTTTCTCGAGATGAACTCGTGACAACCTAATACCCACAAACCATCAAATCAGTAATCTTGGTTTTAAAACCTCTCACGAGAAAGCCAAAAACACGAAGGTAGAGTTGCATTTGCAACTACAACCCTTTATATTAAGCCACAATTACTGAATGAAATCATAAAGTTTTGCAAAATATAGTCAATAAAATAATTGATTGGTTATCGATTGCAGTAGTCGAAAACTTATTAAAATCATTTCAAAAATATTATCAAATGGAGACTACTGTAGTCGGCCATTTTATAGTGATTTTTTATTTAAAGTTAATTTTATTTTTTGTCTAGCATAATTGTTATTATTTTGACTAATGTAAATAAAAATATTTAGCCGATTGAAACACTAGTCTCTCTTTCTTAGAGGAAAAGATAAGTCACGATTACACCAAGGGAGATTGAAACAGTAGTCTCGTGCATTTCTCCATGAGAGATTACACCAAGGGAGGTTACTCCCGTGTTTCTCTCTGAGAGATTACCTCTTCTCTCTCTTTTGTTTATAATCTTTGGATTTAGATTTGGCAAAGGTACGTAAACTTTCTCCTTTGATTTTAATTTCAATTCCATTGAAGTACTGTGGAAGTTCTCCTTTATTTTTGACTGGGTAGGGTTTTAATTTCAATTCCATTGAAGTACTGTGGAAGTTCTCCTTTACTTTTGAGTGGGTAGGATTTTAATTTCAATTTCATTGAAGTACTACTGAAGTTTTCTTTCCTTTTGAGTGGGTAGGGTTTTAGAAATATCTAGCAATATTGAGAAAGCAACTATAGGATAGTTGCTCGCTAGAGAAAACAGCAGTCTCTCATTTTTTGCTTGTGTTAAAGCTCAAATTAGGGCATTAGTGGAATTATTTTTGTTAAAAAATCAATCTAATGGTAAATGGGACTTATTATTCCTCCCTTAATTGAGCATGACTTTCTCTACGATAAAAATATATCCTTCTTAGCATCACTGGTGCGATGAAAAGAAAACCCTCGATTCTCCTCGTCACCTCTACAAACACGGATCACTGAGAGTTCTGAAATTTTTCTTCTTGACTCCTCCCCTTTCGTATTATTTTTAAAGCGTTCATGTTTTTTTGTTGAGTAAAGACATAAAAGCACAATTGAAGTTGTTTCGAATTTTCATAAAGACACCTTAACTTTGAGGGCATCCTATTACCCCACAAAAGTATTGAATATCTTTGTAAAAGGACCATTTTGACCCATTTTCTCTACTATGAACAGGAGCGTGGTGCTCACTTTTTTTATTAATTTAATTTAAATTAATTTCTTCAAATCCGACCTGACCCGACCCAAATCGTTTCAAAAATGAAAACTCTTGTTCTCCATTTTTCATTTCTTAGTTTCTCTCATCATTTTCTTCAATCATAGGCATTGTTGAAGATCATCTCCTACAATTTTGATGTTTGTTGGTCAAATTTCTTGGAGAACTAGCGGAGTAAACAACTGATTTGAGAGTTTGGTTTGATTTTTGGGTTCTCAAAACTAAATGAAATTAAGAAGAAATGAAACCTCGGAGAACTTTAAATTAGCTTTTTCGATTGAAAATTAAAACGAATTCCTACCTTATTGAGTTGATTTCATCAGTTCATCATAGAGTACCTATGACTCCTTTGTTGGGGAAGATGATGAATTTGAATGGAGTAAATAATTAATAAAGAAAATAACTTAAATGTGGCAGCTTTTAATTGGTTTTTGGCATTAAAAACGGACCTTCACACGCATCATGTGCGTGTTCACAAACATAATGAGAAAATGGGTCAAAATGGTCCTTTTACAAAAATATTCAATACTTTTGTGGGGTGATAGGCATCCTCAAAGTTAAGGTGTCTTTTTGAAAATTCGAAACAACTTCAGTTGTGCTTTTATGTCTTTTCTCTTTTTTGTTCTATATATTAGTGTTCAAGTTGTGTAATCATTATGGCTGTTGTTAGTATGTTCGCTCTTCCTCGTCTCTTTTTTATTTAATTATCTTCAACCAATTAGTAATTTATCATGGCAATTTTAAATTTATGTATAGTTTCTTTGTAGTTGAATTTCTTTTATTAGTATGAAAATTGTTGAATTACTCGCTCAAATGCCTTTTGCATTTTGTGGAAAGTGAGCAGGAATAGCTAGAAATATTGAGAAAGTTTTGAATATGATGAATTATCTTAAATTTTTGTCGTCCAAATCCTCGTAGCTTGAAATGTTGAGAAGGAATCATCTCAATGGTGATGAAGTAGTATTGTGAGCTTTTGAATTTTTACAATCTAAAAATTACTATCTATTTAATTATACCCTCTAAAATTTGTGGTACTTACAAACAGAAGAGAGGAGGAGCATTTGAATTTTGACTTGAGGGAAGAAGTATAAGAAAAATAAGGCAAGAACTCATGTGACCCTCCAAGTGTTAGCAATAATTAATTTAAACAACAAACATAGATTTGTTGATATGTGAAATAGCTAGTAAGTATTACTATATCACTTAATAAGTTCAGAAATATAATCACAAGTGGAAGAATATAGATGTTAATCAAGAAGCTCTAGTACTTGTTATTACTATTTGGTTTCTAATAGTTGTTCCTGCTTTCATTACTATTTAATCGTGAAGCACCACCTCATTAACTTGTATTTTTTCTCTCCATTTCATATGGTTATGTTTGACCTAAGCTTCTCAGATTCTTAAACTTGTATTCTTTGTTCTGTACTGCTTTGGAAGAAAATGAGTAGTCAATGAAGTTATCAGAGTGGAAGAAAATGATTTGTCATGTTTGTTTTTCACCATTGGTTTGTATTTGAGAAGTGAAAAACTTGCGAGAACAATAGAGGTAAGAGAACACTCTAGAAGTATAGAATGTATGTATATTGGTTGTGATGAAAGTGTTATATAGGAGAGAGTGAATAGTGGAGAGGAGAGCAGTTAATAGTGAATTACCGGAGGAATATAATGGTGACAAATTTTGGCAGAATAGAAGCGAGAGATAGAGAGTATGAGTTAAATTGATTGTTTGTATCGGCTCCATCACTCCTTAGTTAGATTGCACGTACTATATGTATACATACAACTTTTAAAGTGTACAACTTCATTGCAATTTTACTTTATTAACTATACTATGAAGAACAACTTTTGATTTCTGGTCAAATGCAATATCATTAGGATTCGCCCTTGCTACTAATCGGCTATTTGAAGCCTTAGTGTTGAATATCTTGGCCTATAATAGATTTACCCTTCTTCCTTTCAACCCCACTTGCATTAACACTTCAATAAACCAAAATATTATTAATGATCACAACTTTAAGCAGATCCCAACAAATAAGAAAAATATTGCAAATATAGAGATCTCAACAAAGAAGATGAGAATGATTGTACCTGTTTAGAGGAAAATACAAGGATAGAGGTAGTAGAGATCCCCATTTATGGAAACTATTATTAGAAGAAAGTTTATACTTAGAGAGAGTTTAAGTAGCTAATGTGATATTCTTATACTGGAGTGAGGGGGATTAAGGTGGGGTTTAGGTGGGAGAATTAAAGTGATACGAGGTTTATGTGGGAGAGAAGCTAGCAGCGGATTAGCAGGAGGATATAATGGTGACAGATTATGGCAGACTAGAAGCAAGAGATAGAGAAAGTGTGGCTTAATTTGTTTGTATGGATCAACTCCACCACTCCTTAGTTAGGACGTACGTACTGTATATATACATATAATTGTTTAAGTGTATATTTTCATTGCATTTTTACTTTTTTGACAATAACATATATGTTTCGGTAAATGGGTCGAGCTTTGGAAATAGAATTCATCAACTTCTACAAGTAGTTTCTGGAAATTAAATGCTCATGAAATTGCTAAATCATGCCTTGCTTAATCAAACCAATAAATAACTGGATTGAACTTTAGCAAGTTCCATTTCCTTTTTCCACTTTTTCCTTTTTCTCCTTCTATTTGTTTTTTCTTCTATCAACAAATTAGATTTAATGTATGCTTACTTTTCTCTACAGAATTGGATTGTTACTTAATTTTCTCGACAACTTTGCATGAGTCTCTTCTATACTCTTGATTATATCTCTCTTTTCATAACCAGTGAGTTCAAACTATAATTTTTTCTATTTTCAATTTATGAAGTACTGATTATGCTTATCCAGAGTATATATTTTGTTTTCTTGAAGTCTCTCTGTATTTTCTTATTTGCTTAAACAAGTTTATGCCAAATATGAAAAATTTGTTATATTATGTAGTTGAAAAATCTCCATTTTTAATATTTCATTTATAGATGTGTTCTTGATTGAACTGTTGCTAGTTTGTTGTTAAATTTTTAATTTTTTTATTTATGAAGATGGAATTTGCACATCGCAAATGGATGTATGATAGAACTCATCCTAATCGTGCGGGATTGAGGGTGGAATTTATAAATGGGGTTAAAGAATTTATTGCAAAAGCGAAAATTAGAAATTATTTTCTTATAAAAGGAACAATTAGGTGTCCTAGTGCCAAATACAAGTGTATCAACTTATTGAAACCGGATAAAGTTAATTTTCATATTTTTTGAAGAAGGGATTTATGGATAATTATTATGTGTGGAAAGTCCATGGAGAGAATGATGTCAATGTTGCTAATGTTGATTTTTAGAATGTATTTGATGGTGTGGATAATCCTATAGAGAATAATAATGTTGAAAATTCTCGATTCAATGAAATGTTGAGGGATTCTTTTGGGATGTTCCCAGGGGTTCAATCGAAACCAAATGATGAGGCTAAGAACTTCTATGAATAATTTACTGAAGCTAATCGACCATTATATGAAGGTGCAATGTATTCTAAGTTTTCAGTGTTGTTGTTAGATTGCGAGGATGAATTCTATTATTGGGCTTATGAATGAGCTTAATCCGAGTAAAATTGACTTACCTAAAGATTTCTACACGACAAAGAATATTGTTTCTAAGTTAGGACTTTCACCAGAAAGGATTGACTGTTGTGAAAAAGTTTGCATATTATTTTATAAAGATGATGCAGCTTTAGAAAATTGCAAATTTTATAATCAAGCTCGTTATAATAAAGTCACAAATGTCAAAAAGAAGAAGGTTCCAGTGAAGGCAATGCATTACTTACCCCTTATACCTAGGTTATGCATCAATGAGCTCTGCTCCTCATATGAGATGGCATTATGAACATAATAGGCCACCAGGTGTTCTATGTCATCCATCAGATGGAGAAGCATTAAAGCATTTTGATAGAGTATTTCTTGACTTTGCCAGTGTACCTAGAAACATTAGGTTGGGATTATGTTTTGATGGATTCACTCCATTTACGGTCTTTGCGGCGCCATATTCATGTTGGCCAGTATTTTTTACGCTGTATAATCTTTCCCCTGAGTTATGTATGACAAGTCCATATTGTTCCTAACTTGCATTATTCCGGGTCCAAAAAATTTGATTGACATATACATACAACCTTTGATCGATGAGTTAAAATTGTTGTGGAATCAAGGTGTGGAAACATATGATGTATTCCATAAACAAAACTTCATATTACGTGTTGCTTTTTCATGTGGACTATAAATGATTTTCATTTTCCTGCTTATCGAATGTTGTTTGGGTGGTCAATTGCTGGTAAGTGGCTTACCCATGTTGTATGGAAGACACAAAAACATTCAGATCAAAATATGGAGGTAAGAACTCATGGTTCAATTGTCACCGTCGATTCTTGCCAATGGATCGTGGGATTGAGATGAAATACTAGTGCATTTATGAAGAGCCAAACTGATTTTGAAGAGCCACCAACATCTTTATCGTCTGAAGAAATGTGGCACAGAGTTGGGGATTTACCTAAGGTGACTAATTCTCCACCATCTAGGATACCTGGTTATGGTGTTACACATAACTGGACAAAACAGAGTATATTTTAGGAGTTACCTTATTGGAATGATAACCTTCTTCGCCATAATTTGGATGTCATGCATATTGAAAAAAACTTTTTTTGACAACATATTTAATATTGTGATGGATATCAGTAACAAGACAGAAGATAATTTGAAGGCTAGGATGGATTTAAAAGAATATTGTAGGCGAAGTGAGTTATACTTGACATACCTTAACAACAAGATTCAGAAGTCCAAGGCTAGCTACACATTCACTTTAGATGAGAAAAGAGAGATTTGTGATTGGGTCAAAAAATTGAAGATGCCTAATGGATATGCTTCAAACTTATCTAGATGTGTCGATATGAAAGAAGGAAATTTGATGTCTATGAAAAGCCATGATTGTCACGTTTTCATGTAATCTTTGATGCCTATTGCATTCAAGTCCTTGCATGATAGAATATGGAAACCTATCACATAAATAAACCTTTTTTTAAAGAGTTGTGCTCTAGCACATTGACGGTGGAGAACCAAAATTACATGCAGAGTAACATTTGCCTAGCTTTAAAAAAATTGACAAAGATATTTCCTCCTGTTTTTTTCAATGTAATGGAACATCTGCCAATTCATCTTGTGCAATAAGCACGACTTGGAGGTCCAGTTCAAGGTAGATGGATATATCCATTTGAGAGGTGAGGACTTTTATTATTTTTCTTTTGTGTTGGAATTTTAAAAAAAATCATCTAAAGGTCATACTTTAAGGATTATTGGCAAAAGTAAAAGGACCATAAAAAATAGATAGAGAATAGAGGGAGTGATGCGTGAAGCATATATGGCAAGAGAAACTTCTAATTTTGATTCATATTATTTTGAAAATTATGTGCCATGTTTGAGAAATAGACCCAATCAACATGACAATGGAGGAATTATCGATCCTTTGGCAACACCCTTTTCCCCATTCAATCATCCAGGAAAAGGAGGTCCAAAACATACTAGAAAGCAAAAGTTAATTGAGATGGAGCTAAAGTCAGCTACAACACATGTATTATTGATTTTTTGTGAGGTCCAACCTTTTCATAGGTACATATATATATATATTACCTACTTCTAAACAAGATTCATCATCCCTTTAACTAATTAAAGTTGTTATTTTGTCAGACTGTTATTTTGTTGGTACATATGGGAATCATGTTTTGTATTCTAGGTTTTCAGAGTGGCTTAGAGAATATGTAAGTGTTACCTTATACTATTAAGCATTTTCCCATCAATTATATGTATTTTTAGAATTTTAATTTTTCTTTAATTCAATATAGGTTCATAATGGAGTTAATGTCGTGGATGTTGTGAATGTCCAATTTTTACGTGTTATTTCTGGGGGACCTAATCATAGAGTTAGAATAATGTCTATGTACTTCATCAATGGGTACAAATTTCATACAGAATAATGGTCCAAAGGCAAGAAAATCAATAATAGTGGGGTGTGGGTGAAAGGTGATGGGGATATTGATTATTATGGTGTGCTTCAAAAGATTATAGAATTTGAGTATGTTGTTTGTTGGCCAAAGAAAAAGCTAGTAATCTATCGGTGCAGGTGGTATGATACTAATTCTAGTGGTACAAAGGTGCATCTTCAATACAAAATAGTTGAAATTAATCACACGAGGCAGCATCATTTCTACGATCCATTTATCATTGCATAGAATGTGAAACAAGTGTATTACATTCCTTATCCTTTGTGCAAGAATAAATCTTCTTGGCATGTAGTTATAAAAACAAAGCCCATAGGGAGAGTGGAGTTTGAAGATGCATTGGATGTAGCGTATCAAAATAAAATTTCAAGTGTTGAAGCAATGGTGGATGATGAATTAGCAGGTGTATTGCAGCATAGTGAAGGCATCTATGAAGAATTTGATGCTACTTCCTTATTCAATCAAATCCAAATAATTATGGGGAAGGAACATCCAGATCTAACGAGGGGGAATCCCAAACTGATGAATAAGGAACAAGTGATGAGGAATTACTTGAAGAAAATGAAATAAGTGATGAGGGAGAATTTGATAGTGATTATGAATCAACTGAAGAAGATTGACTTGTTTGGATCATTGTGTTGACAAATTTGGATTATTATGTTATCCAATGTTTTTCTCTTGAGTTTAGTTGGTATGTTGGAATATGTCAGATTTGATAAATGTTTGACTTGAGCTTAATGTGGGCTCATAGTCTAGATTGTCTAAGATAAGTTTTTGTTTGAGTATTTTAGTATTTTATAACAAAGGGATTTGAATTTTTTCTGATTGAGTATTCCTATATTGAAAGTGCTTCTGTTTTATCTTGATTTATTATAGGTAGTTTTATGTTGATTTTATTGGTTGTAAGCTTTAAATTTTTCTAGCATATGGTGATTTCAAAGCATATTATTTTTCTAGCATATGGATTTCACTAAGCTTTTCACCACTAAGTTCTCAAAAAATAACATAATATCCTGGATCAGATGCAATGTTCATGTGCCTAAGATCATTGGAGGAGTATGGTTAAGATTGGAGGTTCAAGGGGCTTCGGTTGTGCCAAATATGGGAATGTTTTTAGCTGAGATGAGTAGTGACTCATATCAGCTTTTGGGAATGATAGAACGGGGGATGCTTCGTGGGTTTTTCCCAAAGAGATCGCATTATGGAACCCATCTTATCAGTATTTTTTTTTGCATCAGGTGTTGTGCTGCTGTCTTGCCTTAGGTTTCAAGAAATTGTAGTTGCAAAGAACTTTATGAACTGTTTTAGAATGATTTTGTAATTTCTATATTTTTCGATGTTAAGGATAAAATATCCAAAAACATCAACACCTTATAGGATTCAACTACTCACTCTTGTTGAAGTAGATTTTAGTGCATGGTACAACTGCTGAAAAAACATCTCTTTGGGTCATATAAAAAGAACTTCCTTATAGTTGGGCATTGGAATTGAAAACCTTGATCCCTTCATTCTGCTTTAGTGAGAGTGTGTTGTGTTAAACAGCATGTTTGGTTAATTGATGAGTCCACAGATTGGACTCATTTAGGGCTTTATTTTAATAGAAATTGTGTCCTCAAATGCTTATTTTATCTCATTATTTGATAAAAACCTTTAAGTTTCAGGTATTTGAAGTTTGAAGAAAAGCATGGATGCTACTTCGCAAAAAGGAACAAAAAAGCTGAAAGGAACAAGAAAATGAAGGCCTGAGGATCGCCGAATTCACTTGGCGAATCACCGAAGGGTCTCACTTCACCTTTTGTTCCTGTGTGCTGAGTCCTGAAGGAAAGGATCAAGTCGGCGGAAAAAGGGAGCAGTCGGCGCATCGCCGAGGAGTTCCGCGAAACAGTACTATGTCGCCCAATGACCCAGAGCATCACGATGCCGAAGGATGATGCAAGACGGTGATGAACGACACCAAAAGGTGAATCGCCGAGTTGATCGGTGATTTCGACTAATGTCACCGAGTGATCCACCGCAGCACATATTTTTGAAACCTATAAATACACGTTGAGAGTTATAGCTTAGTATTTGTTTTAGCATTACATTTTTAGTATCAATTTTAGACAATATAATTTTTAGTACTTTTTACTCTCAAGTTTGGAGAGGGTTTTTGGGAAGACTTGGAGAAAGGAGTTCATCTTTCCCAAGTTGGAAGTGGGTCTTCTCCATTCTTCTTCCTTTGCTTAAATCAAGGTTTAATTTCTTATACCCATTTGATTTCACTATCATTTTACGTGTATTTTGTTGTTTCTTGATGTGTGGGTAAAAACCCCCATTCTTTGGGGTGTGATTTAGCAAATATGTGTTGATATTATTGTTGGGTCTTGCTTGGTGATAGGTTAGATGTATTTTAATGGTGATTTCACCTAGTGGTTGTGGTTTAATTTAATGGGTTTGTAGTTGCAAATACAAAGCCACCCATGTGTTTT
>JAJOOO010016010.1:0-13645 GCA_029582685.1 Solanum piurae
CGTACCCAAAATCAACTCCGAACTCCGACGAGATTGTGAACAACCAGAAATCGTGCCAACATTTTTTACTTCAATGGAAAGAGTAGAAGAGGTTGGAAAAAGAAAAAGTTGAAATGAGATTGTGGGGATGGAGATGCAGATGGCTATGGCAAAGAGAAATAAAAATTGGAAAGAGAAAGTATAGGTATATTAATCAAATATAATAAAAGGAAAAATGACATGGAGTGACCATATATATACATGTGTCATTTTATAATCATACGTGTCATTTTATAATTATTTTTAAAATTACGTGTCAGGCGTTTGTGATACACACACGGTTGAGTGGTAAAAAACGTGTTTAAATTATTGCGTTTTGATGAGTTCAAGGGTTCAGATGACAAAGGAACAAGTAGAAGGGTTCACAATACAAACACATACAAGTACAAGGGTACACCAGACCATTTCGCCTAATATAATAAATATCTATAATTACAAATTATATAGCTAATTCAGTAATTCATACGTGTTCAAAATATATTGAATTCAATCATTGTATCAATATAATAACATTCATTTTAATTATTTGAAATATTGCATTTAGTATAAATAATGCATTTTAATTATTTCACACATGCACGCACGCACGCACCCACACACACGCGCGCACACACACACACACTTAGTTGGTTTTAATTTTTTTCCTCACCAATGAACTAATAGACTTTGTCTATTTCTTATGAAGCACTTGTACTATGGCAGAAAGTACCTGCTCCATCATATGCTAGTGCACCTGTACCAAGAAGAAATGTGAGTACAATAGTCAGAATTTCAGAGCTAGACCTGCGCATTCGCAAGGTACTATGGCACAAGGGGGTACTAAGACTTATGCATGTGCTAAGTGTGGTAAGAGCCATTAAGGGGTGTGCCGTGATAGCTCCACTAGTTACTTCAAGTGTAGCCAGAACAGTGATTTTAGAAGAGAATGTCCTAAGAGCAGACAGAGTAATGGCAATGGGGGCAATAGAACCCAGTCTTCTTTAGTTGCTCCACTAGATAAAGTTGCATCTAGGTGAACTACTTCAAAGGCAGACGGAGAAGGAAACCGTCTTTATGCTATCACTAGTCACCAAGAGCAAGAGGATTCGCCAGATGTTGTCGCTGGTATGATCCAAGTCTTCAGTTTTGATATTCTTCCAGAGCAATATCTTGAGCCCTTCAGTGTTTCTACACCTGTTGAGAATTATATTCTAGTAGAGAGATTCTATCGTGATTGTACTTGTTTTGGACAATCACAAGAGTACCATGGCTGATTTAGTTGAGTTAGACATGGTAGATTTTGATGTCATTCTAGGTATGGACTGGCTTCATGCCTGTTATGCATCAATAGATTGTAGAACTCAAGTAGTCAAGTTCTAGTTTCCAGTGAACCAGTTATATAGTTGAAGAGCAGTTCAGCAGTGCCTAAGGGTCGTTTTGTTTCGTACCTTAAGGAGAGAAAGTTAGTTTCTAAAGGTTGTGTCTATCGCTTAGTCCGAGTTAATGACTCTAGTGGTGAGATACCTTCTAGTCAGTCAGTTTCAGTAGTAAGAGAGTTTCCAGAAGTCTTTCAAGATGATCTACTCGGAGTCCCTCCTGAGAGAGATAAAAACTTCGGTATAGATATTCAGATACCTGTCCTATCTTTATTCCACCATATAGAATGGAACCAACAGAGTTGAAAGAGTTAAAAGATCAGTTGAAAGATCTTTTAGAGAAAGGTTTTATTCGACCAAGTGTCTCACCTTGGGGCGTTCCAGTCCTATTTGTGAGAAAGGAAGATGGTTCCCTTAGGATGTGTATAGATTACAGTCAATTGAACAAGGTTCTCATCAAGAATAAGTATCCTCTTCCGAGAATTGATGATCTTTTCGATCAACTTCAGGGTGCTTCATGTTTCTCGAAATTGACCTCAGATCAGGCTACCATCAGTTGAAAGTAAGGGAGTGTGATATTCCAAAGACAACATTCAGGACCCGTTATGGTCATTATGATTTTCTGGTCGTGTCGTTCGGTTTAACTAATGCACCAACAACGTTCATGGACCTTATGAATAGAGTCTTCAAACCTTATTTATATATGTTTGTTATCATCTTCATTGATGACATATTAATCTATTCAAGGAATGAAGAAGATCATGCTAGTCATCTCAGAATAGTTCTCCAGACATTGAAAGATAGAGAGTTGTATGCCAAGTTCTCTAAGTGTGAGTTTTGGCTTGAATCTATGGCATTCCTAGGCCACATTGTGTCTGGAGAGGGAATTTAAGTTGATACTCAGAAAATTGAGGCAGTGCAGAATTGGCCTAGACCTACATCTCCAACTGATATTAGGAGTTTCTTGGGTTTGGCTGGCTATTATAGAAGGTTTGTAGAGGGGTTCTCATTTATTTCATCCCCTTTGACCAAGTTGACTCAGAAGATAGTTAAGTTTCAATGGTCTGAAGCTTTGTGAGAAAAACTTTCAAGAATTGAAAAAGAGGTTGACTACTGCCCCATTATTGACCTTACCAGAAGGTACACAAGATTTTGTGGTGTATTGTGATGTATCTAGAGTTGGTTTGGGTTATGTATTAATGCATAATGACAAAGTTATAGTTTATACCTCTAGACAGTTGCAGGTTCATGAGAAGAACTATCCAACCCATGACTTAGAGTTGGCTGTTGTAGTCATCGCTTTGAAAATATGGCGCCATTATCTTTATGGTGTTCATGTGGATGTGTTCACCGATCAAAAGAGCCTTCATTATGTGTTACTCAGAAAGAGCTCAATCTCAAACAAAGAAAGTGGTTAGAATTACTCAAGGATTATGACATGAGTATTCTTTACCACCCAGGTAAGGCTAATGTTGTTCCTGATGCCTTAAGCAGGTTGTCTATGGGTAGTACCGCCCATGTTGAAGAAGAAAAGAGAGAGTTGGCAAAACATGTGCATAGACTTGCACGCCTAGGAGTCAGACTTACAGACTTATGGATTCCACGAAAGGAGTGATAGTGGTGATGAATCTGGATGAATCACCATTAGTGTCAAAAGTAAAAGGCAAGCAAGACCAAGACCCCATTTTTCTTGAATTGAAGGTAAATGTTCATAAGCAAAAAATATTAGCTTTTGAACAAGGGGGAGAGGCTGTATTGAGGTATCAAGGTAGGTTGTGCGTACCAAGGGTGGATGAACTCTAAGAGAGGATCATGGAGGAAGCTCATAGCTTCAGATATCCTATCCATCCGGGTTCAACAAAGATGTACCATGACTTGAGAGAAGTATATTGGTGGAATAGTATAAAGAAGGGCATTGCAGAGTTTGTTGCTAAGTGTTCGAATAGCCAACAAGTTAAAGTAGAGCACCAAAGTCCTGGTGATAGGGCTCATAATATAGACATTTTGAAATGGAAGTGGGAGACGATGCAGATATCATATTTGATGGTTTGAAGTTGGTGAAGCTGGGTTGATAGGATCAGACTTAGTTCATCAAGCTATAGAGAAGGTGAAAGTGATTCAAGAGAGGTTGAAAATGGTGCTGAGTCGTCAGAAATCCTACACTGATGTTAGGAGAAAGGAGTTAGAGTTTGAAGTAGATGATTGGGTATACTTGAAAGTTTCACCCATGAAGGGTGCCATGAGATTTGGTAAGAAGGGGAAGCTTAGTCCCCGATATATTGGCCCTCACAGAATATCGAAAGGGGTAGGTAATGTAGCTTATGAGCTGGAGCTACCACAAGAGTTAGCAGCAGTTCATTCGGTATTTCATATTTCCATGTTGAAGAAGTGCATGGGAGATCCTTCATTGATCATACCAACTAAAGATATTGGGATCAAGGATAGCTTATCTTAGGCAGAGATCCCTGTTCAGACTTTAGATTGCCAAGTTCGCAAGTTGAGAACAAGAGAGGTAGCATCAGTCGAAGTTCTATGGAGAAATCAGTTTGTTGAGGAAACTACTTGGGAAGCTGAAGCAGATATGAAGAAGAGATATCCACATCTCTTCGCATCCGGGGAAAATTCCAGATCAAGGCACAAATTTTCTTCTTAAAACTCTTTACTTTATGAGATTGCATGTGTGTTTGCATTGATTGTTGGGTGTTTGAGCTGAAGGTTAGATGTTACACCCTTATCTTAGTAAGAGTAATCTCATTCGAGGATGAATATTCCCAAGGGGGAGATATTGTAACATCTCGCAATTTGAAATAAATAGGAAGAAGCCAATAATTGGAAATAGTCATTTTTGGAAAGAATTAAAATCTGGAAATTTACTTGTTAGGAAAAAGTGAGTTTTTGGTCAAATTTAAACGGCCATAACTTCTAGCTCAGGATGACTTAGGAGAACTTCCAGATATTGTAGGAAATCTCTTGGAATTATCTTTCCAACGCCACCAAGTTTGCGCGATTCCGAATTTATATGAGTGAGTTATGCACTTTGGAAGTTGGGTTGTCCAAATAAGGAAATGTCCAATCCGGATTTTTGAAGGGTATTTCAGTCTTTTCCTTATCCAATTAAATAAATTCGTTTAAGTGAATTAATTAAGGGTCTAAATTGAACTTGGTCAGTTTTACACTTTTGAAAAAGAGTTAGGGTTTTAGAGAAGAGGAAAGAAGAGGAGAAAAGAGAAGGAGAAACAACGAAATCGTCAAGATCACCAAGTTTAGCTTGTGGATTTCGTGGAGGGTGATCCCTACAAGGTATGTGAGTGTATCATAACATTGGGTTTGTTCACCCACGTTCCAAACATATTTATTTCAGTATGGATTCGTCATAAAAGAGTTTGAAAGTTGATGTTCTTGATATATATTCTTGATTTTGATGTCGTTCTTGAATTTGGTTCATATTGAGAAGTTTATGAGATCGTTACGTTGCATTATTGAGTCGTTTCAAGTTAGGTTCTTAGGTACATTTGATGGGTATCTGTATCTAAAAAAAATTGAGAAAAAGAACTGAGTTTGGGCGAATTGGGGCTGGGAAACGAAGAAGAAATTTTGTCGGTCAAATATGGGTAGTGATGGCGCGTCGCAGACCTGCCCCATATTTTTCACAAAATTTGTTTTGCGTCACGGAGTGGTTACGAACCGTTCTGCCTCAAAAGTTATTTTCGAAACCAAAATTTAAATGCCTCTCTGCGTCGCGGACCCACCCTCTAATTTTGATATTTCGATCTTTTCTCATGTTTAGCTATCTAAAATCATTCCTAAACATCATGTAATCTTTCCTATCACAAATCATAATCCTTGAATCCATAAATTCAATTCAAGGAAAGTTAACAGTCGAGTCAAGAGAAGTCAAGAGTCAAGTCAAGAGAAGTCAAGAGTCAAGAGTCAAGAGTCAAGTTAAGAGAAGTTCATAAAGTATTTCAAAAGTCTTTCACAAACGTTTTAAATTTATTTTAAGACATAAGTTTCAAGTTAAGCAAAGAGTAAAGTTTGAAGTTCACGTCTTCAAAAGAGTATATCGGGACTATGTATTCCCAAAGATTAAAATGTTTTCACATTTAAAGAAAAAAGGAAACCTTGATTTCCAAAAAAGCCTTTGAGCTAGTTTTCAGTTAAAGAGTAAATGTTTTCACATTTGAGCAAGAAAGGAAACTGAGATTTCCAAGAGAGCTTTTAAGCTAAGTTTTGAGTAATTATCTCAAACCAAAGAAAAAGTTTTGTTTTTACAAACACATGAGCTAAGCATATTTTGGGAGTAGTATTGAGCACCGATATGGGGATACGAGTGCATATTAACTCAAGTCTTCATAAACCATGTAGTCATCATGGGTAGTAAAGGATCATACTTTTTAGATGACTTCTTAAGATGCTTTTATCATAGATTAGTGGATCCATTTAGTGAGTTAGGTCCTATACCTCCGGCAAGGTATTGGATGTTCCTTGGCAGAGTAAGGTAAAGTGTTGTATCACCACTTAGGCTCATAGTTGTGGTTGTCGGTTAGAGAATCTCCCACTGAAAACTATATTATTTTCTATATGAGTAAAGTTGAGTTTATTATTGCACTTTCTTTAACGAACTAAGTTGTTTCAACTGTTTTTACAAACTTTCTATATATTGCTTATGTTTTATTGCTTTATATTGAGTTTAGTTATACAAGAGTTGAGTAAAGCTATGGTAAGTGTTTCTTTCAGATTCTTTTCAAGCCTATATCTTGTTTAGCATTCTAACTCGCATACTCGTACATTCAATGTACTGATGCCAGTTGGCCTGCATCGTCTTATGATGTAGACGCAGGTAACCAGGATCAACATCCAGCGCATCGTTGATCCAGTTGAGCTTCAGAGTTGTTGGTGAGCGTCCTTGCTTTCGGAGGATCCCCTTTTTCATTACTTTATCATTTTAGTTCATTAGGATGTTGGGGGTCTTGTCCCAACATCCATCTCAATTATTAGAGGCTTCATAGATAGACAATCAGTTAGTTCATTTGTCTTTATTGTGTTATTGACTTATGTTCATATTTGAGTTGCCATTTTGGCTATGTTAAATGGTTATTTTTAAAACATTATGAGTTCAGTTTGAGACAGTTGAGTTATCTTGCATTTGAGTACTTTTTCTTAATGCATAAAGTCTTCTGTTTAGTAAGTAAGTCAGGCCAAGGGTTCACTTGGGGCCAGCAATGGTTCTCGAGTGCCAGTCCCGCCCAGGGTATAGGCTCGGGGAGTGACAGTTCACCTAAATTTGGCCCAAAAATAAATGTGTGACCCATTCGGGGAACATTATTCAGGTTCGCCGATCACAAAGCGCGGATTACCTACTGCTCTTTAGCTCGCCTTTCTCTTGCTCTAGGCTTCAGGTGTTTGAACCTCAATCAGTGAGCATGTTCGAGTTTTCCTTTCACATTATATCCTAGTACCACCTTTGTTCACTTTTCAAGCCTTTAATTTTTCTCCTTGTACGACAGTCACCTTCAGCGATGGTCAACATGTTCGCTTTTCACATTCAGCGGGTTACCTTTCCATTTTGAGGTCATTGACCTACCTCAATTAATGCAAGTGTTGTGACTGTAAATTTGGGCGAGATCATACTCATTGGTACAATATTTTCCTCCATCCACCTAATTAGTATGATCCGTTAGACATAAGGGTATTTTTTAGCCAAAAGTTTAACCCCATGGGTATTTGGAGGCCCAAAGGTGAATTGAGGGTAGTTTTATACCAAATCAAATAGTTGAGGGAAATTTTGGGCCCTTCTCCGTTGAATCAAATCATGCATAATAATATTGAAAATAAATAATTGAATAATAATAAATAGGACCCATGAAGAATCATACAAAATCCCAATGGGATTGGGTGAAATAAATTTAGGAGATTAAGATTCTTTTGGGACCCAATGGATGAAAGGAATCCATTGGTGAATCACATACTTTGATAATCAAAGACCTAAGAAAGAAAGAAGAATTACACCTTTAAGGTTGAACCGTAGTTCTTCACCTTGAAGCTCTTCAAAGAATTTTGGAGATTAAGACTTGATGGATTTGGGAGATTTTTAGTGAATGAGTGGAATAGGTTAGGTTATGAAGAGTACAAATGGATAAAGGGGTAGTTATAGGGAAAAAATGGAGTAGTTTAGGAATTAGTTGGGTAGGAAAAGATCAAAACACCTTTGATAAAAATTTATCGAAAGACCCCACGATTCTGACCTACGGTTTGTAGGACTTTTTATGGACCGTACTGGTCAATGGCATACACAACTACTGAAACACAAAATCCAGTCAACTTTCCACGAATCTTGTCCACTAGTCATCATCCATTTCACGGTCCATAGACCTCTTCCGTAGAACCCAAATAAAGGTTCAAAATTTCACCAATTCTAGATCACTTCTACAGGTACCTCCTACGACCTATAGGACACCCTACGACTCATCATGTTCACTCATTGGTCAAACATCAGAGACTTGACATTTCAAACAATAATCTTAAATGTAAAACTTAATCGTTAGGGAACCTCTCAACTTGACTTTGTGTTGAAGGTTCATTATGAGCTTAACTCACATAAAAAAAATTCTAATACTTAACATATATGGAAAATAAGTGTATCACCTGACCCAAGTTGATACACTTACAACAACCGATTTAGATTCTAAGAGTAGAATTGTGAGGTGTTACACGAGCGTTCCACTGGGCCCCGATAGGATAGGTGAGGAATCACTCTAGATCTTATTTGTTTTGGGCTAAAACTTTACCGAGACGAATTGCATACCTTTCCACTATGCATTTTTGAACGAAGAATACCATAGGATTAAATTCGCTCTTCAAGAAACTGGTCGTCCCATACCTTCTGCATGTTTCATATGTGTGGAACCTGGTCTTATTTGGTTCTTGACTCTCCCTAGAATACAGTGAGTAGGTAAGGCTGGGTGAGAAATGGTTCCCTCTTGCCACCAACTTTTCTCGGGCTTTTGATTAACCTTACTCATAGAGGGTCTTACTGTCGGGAGAACTACCTAACTAAAGAGAAATAGTGTTCTTTCTAAGAGTAGGAGAAATCCCTAAATTTGCTTGTAGATTACTTCTTTTTTTTTATCATAACACCCCTTAAAAAAATTAGTTGCTCCCTTTTAATCAAGATATAATCTTAAGTTGATACTTAGAAAAGGACAGACAAGTTTTAGGCAAGTAACCTCAATTTGTATAAACCATTTTTAATAGTAATTCATATTTTTAACTTGTAGAAAAAAAATATGAGAATATTTTTTACATAAATAATTGGACAAAACAAGATTTTGAGAAAATATACTCACTCTCTACAAGTACTTTTGTTTATCCTAAAAGAGTCAGAATTTACTCTTTGATTGTCCATTTTAAAGAATCAATGTAAGATATAATGGTGGATGGAAGAGAAGTATAAGAAAAACTCATTTCTTGAACTTGATTATTTTGTCGATGAAGGTCCGAAATTGAAGCATCCTTCAATTTCTTTTCCATTTGAATCTGACTGGACAATAAAAGTGTTTTTCAATGGATGTAATGGATGGAGGGATCAACAAAATAAAAATGGAATACATGAGTTGAAACAATGGAGTCATTCCATCACCCTATATGGAAAGTTGTTGAATTTGTGAATCAATCACAAGTTAAATTTATAGAGTCCACAAATTCCTACCAATCCAAAATCAAATGTTTATCTGTGTGGACTCTATAAACTAAACTCATGATTGATTCACATATTTCAGCAGCTTTCCATACAAAGTGATAGACAGAGTCCATCATTTCAATCTATTTCTTCCATTTGTTTTGTTGATGCCTCCATCCATTACATCCATCAAAGAAGACTTGCAATGTCCAAACAGATTCAGATGGAAAAGCAACTGAAGGATGGTTCAATTTTAGACTTTCCATTGACGAAACCACCAAGATCAAGAAATAAACTTTTCTTAGTTGTGGATTCCACCAAGTGGTGAAACCATCAATGCTTCTTTTTCATCCACCATTGGATCTTCCATTGATTTTTGAAAATAGACAATGAAAGAGTTAGTTCTATTCTTTTAGGACAAGAAAAATACTTTTAGAGAGTGAATATGTTTTTTTCAAAATCTTGTTATGTCAAATTTTTTGTGTAAAAACTTTTTTCTCAGATTTGTTTTTCTACAATTATAAAATGGGAATGAGTGTTGCAAATGGTTTGTGCAGGGTGAGGTTTACTTGCCTAAAATTTCTTTGTTCTTTCTTGAGTATCAACTTAAGATTATACCTTGATTAAAATGGAGGAACTAATTCTTTTTGAGGGGTGTTAAAATAAAAAATAATAATTAAATATACGAGTAAATTTAGAGATTTAGTAAATAGATTGTATATAAATAAAAAACTCCACTCATCTGCATAGTATACCTTTTAAATGAAGTTCTGTCAGTTGACACCATTTGAATACACGTGGTTTCGCCATTGATGATGATGAATATTATTTTAATTTTACACGCATGAATTTTCAGTCATAATATTATTACAGAAAGAAAACACTGCAAAAAATACAATTTTTTTTAAAAAATCTTGCATCCAACTACAAGATAAAGAATGTAGAAACCTTCAACTTTTTTAAAATAACGCAGACATTCAATATAAAAGGAAAGTTATGATTGATCTCTACTTGATTTACTATTGTGAAATATCTCTAATAGAGATATTTTCGGAAAGAAGATAGAAATTTTAAAACTTGAAAGAAGGAGAAAAGAGGGAAGAAAGAGGAGAGTTATAAATATCGTAATTTTTTTATATATATAAAATAGTTTTTGTCCTATTTTTGTGTAACTGTTTTTGATTTCATAATGACAAACACGGTTGACAAATTATAAGGAGAGAGGAAAAAGAAAAACAAAAATAAATGTGCTAGAAAATAGAGAGAGAAAATTATGAAAAGAATCACTTTCTAAGAAAAAGAAATGTGGCTATTTCGGTATACCTTTCAAAATAAATTTCCTTTTATGGAGATGCTGGAAAAGGAGAATTATTACAAATGATATTTTAAACGGAAGAGAATCATTTTTGCCTCCAGTTGCTATTGTTGTGAGTCTCCAGAGCAAGAATAGACTATGAATTATTTATTTCTAACAGCTCCCATAGCTCAAAATCTATGAAAGCAGTTTTCTACATGTGCAAGAATAAGCATGGAAGGAAACTTACAATAATTAATAACATCATGATGGGGAGCATCGAATAATCTAAGCTAATAATCCTATATCAAGCAGTTCCAACAATTCTAATGTGGAAGATATGAAAAAGGAGGAATGCTAAAAGTCATGGTCAGGATGTGTCATATTATAAAAAACAAGAGCAACTTCAAGGAATTTTGTTTCAGCTTATCAAGACACTATATCCTTGAATTGACATACCAAGAAATTAGGAAGGTATCCTGGAAAGAATAAAAGGATACAAGCTAAGACTATACTATAATAGAGTCATGTGGAAAATACCAAGAAAGGGATGAAAGAAGTGCAACACGAATAGTGCAAGCAAAGAAAATCCACAAAAAAGTACATACATTTTCTATGTGAGAAATCATAAAGGAAATTTAATATATGTTGAATCTAGCATGATGGGAATAGGGACTAATATGGAGGCTGAGACATGGGCAGTCTTAAATGCACTAAGGTACTGCAGAAAAAATGACATAAAAAATATGATAGTAGAAAAATATTCATTGTTATAAACAAAGATAATAAGACACAAATATAAAGTTCATTGGAAACAAGCAGAGGAGATAAAGGAGATAGAGAAGATTCAAGAATTAATGGTGAGCACTCAAGCATATATTAAACATGTATACAGGGAGGCAAATCAATTGGTAGACAAGTTGGCAAATGATTCTTAAAACATCAAAGGCAAAGTCTATGGAGTAACTTTTAGCACTAAACAGGTACATGGAAGGGGATAATCGAAGAAGATAAATCAAGGATAGTCATGCTAAGAATCAAGACAAGAAAAATAAGAACACATGAGATCTACCAAACAAAACCTGATGCAGAACAATATTAACAGCAGAAGGTCTCACAGCTATGATATTTACATCAACAAAGTTTGTCACTTCAGGGCTTATATAACTGTGAGATTTAAGCAACTTAAACTATGTGAGCTTACAAAAAATTTCACTAGCAAAATAAAAGGGCTTGGAAGTTAGATGGAGACTTGACAAAATATGGCTGGGAAGGAACTCCAGAAGGAAGGGGTACGGGAGCATCTTGATATCACAACTAGCACTTCAGTTGGAAAAAAGAAAATTGGAGAGGGTTGGTGATGAGTCTGGGATTTCGACTCATTTAGGGCTTGTTTTCCATGGTATTAGTGTCCTCGGTGCCTATTTTGTGCTCTAAACTGATGTTTAAATGCTAATTTGCAGCTATGAAGGCAAAAGAGCAAGGCAAGGATATTATCGGGTAAAAAGGAGCGGAAAAGATTAAAAAAGATGAAGTTAATGAAAGCTGACAATCGCCAAAGCCACTCGGCGATTCGCTGAGTGGCACTTCAGCTTGCCAAATATTACAGCATGCCAGCCCTGGGAAAAGCCTACTTGGCGATGGAATTGGACTTTCGGTGAACTACGGAATGGATCGGTGACAAAGATTTTGATCGCCTAAAGTTACAAGGTCTGAAGGGTGAAGAGTCAAGGCAAAACGGCGAGGAAGAAGAACACTTGGCGCATCGCCGACTTGGTTGGCGATACTCGACTAACTCCGCCAAGTGACCCCAAAGGCAAAAATCTGGGAATGTATAAATTGATTTTTAAAAAGAGAAAAAGGAGAGTGTTAGAGTTTTTGAGTTTTTGGAAGAGCAGTGTTCCAGTTCTGAAATTGTGATCAACTATTCTTAGTTTTTGAGAGTTTTTAAGTAGATTTTCAAGTTGTTTTTTGATTCTAAGATAATTGGAGCATTGTAAAAACTTGGATTTTACTACCAGCTTATGGAGAACATAGTTGGTAATATTTTCCTACTTTTTGTAATGTGTGGTTAAAACCCCATTCTTGGGGGTGTGATTATGTGATTAATTATCTCAATTAGCTTATGGGTGTTAGTAATTACTGATTTAATTGTTGTTTTGAAGTGGGTTCAATTGTTAACTGAGTTTTAATTCATGAATTGTAGTTGGAAATGCAGTTCTAGCTTAGTGTTTTATGCTTGCTCAAGAGAGAGGTTTTAGAATTAAGGTTATCAACTGATAATTGTAGTGATTGGGTTGTTGTGGGTTCAGCTCGAGAGAGTGAATCCTGAATTCGATCCTACCAATCTAGCTCGAGAGAGAAGATTAATTAAGGTTTTGGACTGTTTATAGTATGATGCTTTTTGAGGTGCGAGAGAACTCGCTTGATTCATGATAGTTGATCGAGAGATTACTATTACATCTAAAGCCTAGCCTACT
Organism: Solanum piurae; assembly: GCA_029582685.1. Taxonomy (NCBI): domain Eukaryota; kingdom Viridiplantae; phylum Streptophyta; class Magnoliopsida; order Solanales; family Solanaceae; genus Solanum; species Solanum piurae. Next base: position 12,847 of record JAJOOO010016010.1, read on the forward strand.
CACTAAGATTCTGTAACACCCTGTATCCTAGATAGACCAAAAATGCAGACTTTGAGAAGTTACAGGTGCAACCCACGGTTGCCACCCACGGACCGTAGGTCAGACCACGGCCCGTGCTGGTGGTCCGTGGTTCACCACTGAAAACCCCTCCCCAACCCAGCACAGAAAATCGGCTAAGTCTCGACCCACGAACAGACCCACGGTCCGTAGGTCAGACCACGGTCCGTGGATTGAGGCCCCCTTTACCCAACCTCTGACGTGAACTACAGTCGACCAGCACGGACCATCGTTCGATCCATGGTTCGTAAGTCTGACCGTAGGTAAGGGTCAGCAGCTAGTTAGTTGAAAATTGTGATTAGGTGAACTTCAAATAGTCATAACTCTTAGCACAAAAGTAATTATGTGTTCCATGACCTATGATATGATAGATAATTGAATCCTTTTTCCAACGCCACCGAATTTACTAAAATCTGACCTCTGAGTGAAAAGTTATGCTCGTTTTAGTGAAGCCATGTTGGGCAGACTTGACCGACAGACCCTATCGACGGACCGTCGATTGAATGACGGCCCGTCAGTCCCGTCCGTCGATCACTCCGACAGCAGATAAGTCAGGGGTCTTTTGGTCTTTTCATATTTTGTTTAACCCCTAAGATACGTCGTTTAGACCCTAAATTATGAGGTTTTAGTCAGTTTAAGCCTATAAACATAACTAGAACTTACCTAAGTCAAATCATTAATCAAACTTAGAAAAATTAGAACGCTAAGAGGAGAAAGAGGTCAAGAACCCTAGTTCAAGAAC
>JAJOOO010016011.1:0-25338 GCA_029582685.1 Solanum piurae
AAACAAAACTCATATAGGGATATATGATCCATCTCATAAAGTTCAATAATATATTTGATACTTCTCACAAGTGATTTTTTTTTACTTTTTTATTTAAATGATTAATTTCAGTCTTAAATTTCTTATTTGTGGATTTATTTGCTTATCATTAGCTGAATATTTTATTTTTATTTAATTTCTTATTTTGAAAAGGATGAAAAATAAAAAGAAAGAGTGAGAATGGAATAAAAGAGAGAAAAGAAAAAAAAACTAAAATTATTTTCTTTTGCAGTCATATTTTGTAATTTTTTTGTAGTTGTGAAAAGATCGACACATCTATGATAGACTTTACAAGAAGATGAGTTTGAGTTAAAATTATTTTGAATTTAATTTTATGAGTAAGTTTATTTTGTAATGTAAATTTTAAATTTTATATTCTAAATTTTAAATTTTGTATTCTTTATAGATTTTTTATCAGAAAATTAAGGAAGGAAAAAAAAACTACATATGTATTGGCCTTTGACCATTTCACAATATTTCTAAAAGAAATTAAAAGCCATGTATGTATGGAAGTTAGAGAAATTTAAAAATTAGTCAATTTACTATGTATTGGAAAACTTTCTCATTTATTGAAGCATAATTAATGAATAAATTAATAAGAAAAATATAAATTTGACAAAGAAGGGTATAGTTGTCAAAAAATAAATCAATTTATAGTGTGAACATGTATTTGGGCCATTATGGCCAAATTATGGCCAAATTTTCTATCCAAAAGGAGTTTTCCTTTGATAAAGTGATTTATTAAACGTGTTATGATTGCAAATTAATATTATAAAGTAGAAAACATTTTTTGAGAAAGTAAGTATTTAAGTAAATAGTTTCCGTGCACATTAACGAGGGCACGATATTGTTCTCCCCCAAATCGGAGTCCAACTAATTCATATGTGCATGCCTCCCACTCCATCCCAGACAGTTAGTAGTTGGCATTAAAAGGGAAATTGCCCGCCATCCTGCATTTAATTGTACTTTTACTTTCTTCATCTTGTTCATACCCCTTTTTCGATTTGATTCGGTTCAATTTTCATCCCCTAGAATGGACGTGGAAGACCATAAATCCCCTGCTGCTATGGCTAACAGATCCTCCAACAAGAAAAGAGCAAGAAATTGCTGCTTCATCTGCCTCGCTGTCCTTCTCCTTCTAGGGCTTCTCTTACTCATCTTGGGCTTAACAGTTTTCAAAACCAAAAAGCCTGTCACGACAGTGGATACCGTTTCCCTAGATGATTTGGATGTTTCCTTTGACATCGGTCGACTCCAAGTTCATCTCAATGTCACAGTTAAAGCAGATCTCTCTGTGCAAAATCCCAACCGGGTCAGCTTCAAATACGATACCACATCTGCTCTACTCCAGTACAAGGGACAAGTTATCGGAGATGCCCCTCTTTTGGCCGGCAAAATTGGCTCCCGTCAAACGCATCCAATGAATATTTCCCTCACCGTCATGGCCGATCGATTACTTTCCGACTCCAGTTTGTATTCCGATGTTATGGCCGGTGCGTTACACCTCACTACTTACGTCAAATTGTCTGGGGTTGTCCATCTTCTATTCAAGATTCGTGTCAAGACTTCCTCTACCTGCGATTTGTTCATCGATGTTCTTAACAGGAGGCTCCTTAATCAGACTTGTCATTATAAGACAAAGCTATGATTCTCCACATTGATTGCTTACTGTTTTATTTGTTTTCTCTTCTGTATGTAAGTATCCTTGTCCCACACTTAGATGAGATTTGATTTGATTTCAGAATACTACTATCATTTTTATTAGATCCCACTTAATATATATACAAATATCTTGTCCTCTCTATTTGCTTTCTACACTTTCTCTCTACTTCAATTGAAAGGCCAAACATACATTTGTGTTTATCAAATACAATTTTGTCCTAGATTTTTAAAAAAATCATGTTTTCTCAGGAAGAACTATTGGGATAGGTTACACACAAAAAGACAAGTGTTATCTAGTATAATACAGGTGAGGGCCAAAGGAAATTAAGTTTGCAGTACAGTTGCTCTTTGTTTCTTCTGGTCTTGAACCAAAGTAGACAATAATGGAGTTAGTGACAACATGTAATTCTTATTCATTCATTTTGTCGTACTGCAACTCAGAATCTTTTATTCTGTAAAATGGTTCTTCTGCAAATTTTGTACTTGAAATGTTAGTCTTGGAAATAAGAGATCCTTGTTTCTATCACCTTAATAAAATCTGTTCAAGTTTAGCTACTCCTAAAAGTGGTTGTCATACTCAACCCTGAGCCCCTTTGATGACCAAGAATTAAAATGAGAATAGTTCAAGTGCTTCTTATCAAGGACAGGACCTGGTTTAACGGGCATATTGGGAAGTTTTGCTATTAACTTGTTGCAATTTCATCAGTTTTGTCTTTCACTGTCATATACAGCAGAGAGTACAATAAAACTTGCAGAGTTGTGTTGAGCTTCATTTTATAAAAGGATTGGATGTTAGTTTCAAGTTGAAGTGAAGTGTATCTGCTATGAAAAATGAAATGGAGATGCTTCTTTGAATGAGGTGTAACATTTTTATGAGAAGCCAAGGAGTGAACTCGCGGCCTATGTGCCTGTCATGAAATAAACTGGGAGCTGCAAAGCAAAATCTGACAGAAACAATCATGGAAAGTGTACATTCTATAGATGGAGTTATTTCTTTCAAGTGTAACGTGATTTCGATCTCCTATTATTAAACAAATTGAATTGCTTTATGTTCCTGAGATATCATGTTAGACACAATGCGCTTATCTCAACCATGTTGTTAGACTGAAGCATGGGAACAAACAAGTCGTGGGAAGACAAGTCAGCTTCTTAGATGTTTATATTCGAGTACTAGTAATTCTTGCAGTTCCTCTATTGTCACTTAAGAGCAAGCTAAAAAGCAAAACGTATCAAAGTTTATGAATACAGGTGTTTCTGATTATTTACGTAAATTTGACGATTCCCTTTCATCAGCAATTGAGCCCATGAGCCTGATATAATAACAATATCATGCTTTGTATCACAAGCCTCCCTTGCCCCCATAGCGACCACCACTGATTGGTCTGTAAGGCCATTAACGCGCAACAGAACGTTAAACAGATTGGTGTTTCAATTCGAAGTTCCAACTACCAAAGGGTGTGCTTGTCACTTGGTCGTTTGGTTGAGAACAAGTTATCTCGTCATTAATTATCCCGAGATAAGTTATCTCACAATGTATATGGAATAACTTATTCCATCAGTATGGTAAAAATGATGGGATAAATAATTCAAGGACTACCCAATACCTCCAACCAAACGCAAGATAAAATAATCCTCCATTTTACCAGGATTATTACTATAGTCAAATGTCAGATAGCTGGGTCCTTATGAGAAAAGATTTTACTATATCCTCATCAATTATTTTATTTTTATTTTATAAAAGCACGATTAGGTGGTCTTTTTCTTTTGTTTTCGTTCCCTTTCAGCCCTAAGAGAAAGTTTTTGTCTGTTCTATTTTTCTTCATTGGCACCAATCAGAAAGAAAAGCCATATTTTTGCCCATTTGGTTGAAAGCTACACAGCACCCGAAGCAAGAAAATGAAAAGGTGCAGAAGTCAACATAGATAGGAGGTTTGAATTTGGACAAATACACCAATATGCATGTTATCTGATAGTATCATTTTTTTTTTCCTTTCATTTTCAAAGCACTTTTAGGCCATTGGCATTGGAGTATTGCTGCTGGTACAGTGTATGTGTTACATTGGAGGACCCTTTGAATCCCAGCAGTCAATTTATCTGACTCCCATCTCCTTCCTTGCTAACCGCTCAGGACAACCTTACGCTCTTAACGCACTTAATTTCCTAACATAAAATTGGAACTTTTCTTAACCTGTTAAATAAAGACCAAGAGAACAAGTTCCAATTGAGTGAACTTATCGGCTTCCAGTTCTATTCTGATCAAGATTCTGAATCTGGCTTCTTCTGTTCTCATTTGGTACTATTAGACAGACCACATCGAAATGGCAGGAGATCAACCTAAATTTCATTGGGGATAGACACAAGAATAGAAGCTGGTGGACTGTGTCTGCTGTCATCTTATTCACGCACTGTTAATATTGGCATTGACCATATTCAGGATTAAGTTACCTCGCATTAAAATGTCATCCAAGTATTTTCCATACGTATCTACTGGTCTGCTCTACAAATAAAACTGAACATTACCTTGGACCTTAAGATTCAGCTTGAAAACCCAAGTAAACCCAGCTTCAGGCATATGGCAGGCAAAAGACAACTGCACGCTCCACACCTAACAAGTTTTGAGGTATTTATGTGTGTTTGGGATGCAATTTTCTGCAAGGCTATGTAGTACTGGTTCTTAAATTCATTTGGGTAGACACCGTTTATGAAGCTTGAGATTCTTAAGATAAATAGTCTGATATCGTGCATTATCAAGGAAGAGATGAGATGCCAACTGGACTGAAATTTATGTAACGACCAGCATGAGTAAAGTCAGTTTATGAAACATTTCTCCACTAACAATCATTGATCATCATTACAAAGTACAAAACGAACATAAATTTGTCCAAAGGCAACAGGTCCACATGCATTTCCTAAATCCATAAACCAATAAATTTGTCCAAAGGCAACAGGTCCACATGCATTTCCTAAATCCATAAACCACAGGCTCATTGTTAATTATCTTCTCCTATGGGAGACAATTGACAAGTTTTGGAAGCATATATGATAGACATAAAGTTTATGGAAGTACCAAAATGGCCACCAATCAACTATCAAAATAATTAGACTTTTGTCCACATCAGAAGTTGCAACAAAAGCCTATACATTATACTGATGCAAGAGTAGACACTCAATACTGAAATTAAATTCTACATAATTAGTACATAAAACTCCTAGAATTACAAGTAAATTCTGGATTAGCAGTCATGATTTCAACAACCTAAACACTATGTTAATGCTCTATGACATCCAAGTTTGAGGTTAGCCACCACACTGAAAATGAGTGAGGTTGTCATGTACTAGAATCAATCTCTGGCAGAGAACCCAGATTTCTTCACATAGTTGCAACATAAATATAAGTCAAAATATAAGCTTTTTGCATAATCCTTTGTCAATTCTTTTATACCGACTTGCAGGCTTCATAGGAGCACCAGGGCAAGTATCAGAAACTCCACTAAGATGAGGTGCAGAGGTAGGTGTCTTGTATCCATCAGAATCTGAAAGTGGAGTTGAGGCTTTCAAATGAAGATCCTCATTCTGTTTTGAGGTAATAACTTGTAGGAGAGAATTGTACAACAATTCAAATAGAATCTCATCCTCAGACACCGTTCCCACATTGTCCAAGTGATCAACATTTTCATTGAAATTCAAAGTCTCCTCAAAGTTAAGCTGACGTGTCACTTTGGCTCGTGAATCTGTAAAATACTTTTTACATTGTGGGGCAAGCATTAGTTCATCTGGTCCAGGAGCAAATGGATCAAAGCCTAACTCCTTGGGAGTCTGTCGACTTCCTTCATTTGTATAAACCATGTCACCAAAAAGTTGAGAATTAAAGCAATAACGAGTCCTGTGAAGAGAAGACCAAACTGGTGAACAACACCCATCTACGTGGTCGCCACCTTCTCGGGTGGAATAAGGTGTGATTGGACCTAGAGGATCAGATGGCAATTGAGGCAATTCTGCTGTTGGAGACTGATCACATCCCTTCAATTTGTTAACAACGGAGTAGTGAGACAAACTTTCTTCCTTATTTCCATCAGAACCAACATGAGTACTGTCCATTATTCCTGCACTATTGACTAATAAAGATATGAGTTTTGATATGAAAAATATGCTCAATGCAAGTAAAGAAAGGAAAGGATAAAGTGTAAATAGGTAATTGGCAATTTATCTACTATCATATAACTTGTTGTCACATGACCACCAACACATGTGTAGTATGTCTGAAAGTGTATGACTAAAACCAAACCTCTACTGCTAGCAATCAATAGAAAAATGTAGTATTTCTTGTTGAGTCCTTCATACAAAAAGCTTTATTTCGTTATTCTATATTGACAAGTAAGCGCCCGCCGGTTGAGGAGAATAGATTTAGGAAAATTCCAGGTTGAAAGCTACTACTAGAAAAGCTAATCTGGCGAGTTCATCCTTGAATAAATTGGGGGCTTGGCCGACAGCCCTAACCTGGAGATCAATTTTAGGTTTTTGCAACACTACAAGGGCAAAGCCCTAACTAAATCAAAGGAAAAGGAGAAACCAATACAAGTGTATATTGCAGATCGACTGAAATGAGCAAGTAAAGAATGTCAAACAGCAACAAAAGATCTATACACACCGCAAGCCGGAAATGTAGTAGGAGATCCCCTTCTACACAAAATCAACTCGAAGAGGTTCCATTAATTCTCAAAATTAAATATTGTAGTAACAAGTTTGACCAGTCAACAACAATATCCACTTTAAAAATTGGGAATAAGAGACCCTTCAATTTTGTTATTTACTAGGCGTTTGGACATGCGATATGAAATTACCGCTTGGATATGTGATTTCACGTTAATTTTATCTCACGATTTTATATTATGAGATGAAATCTCATATTCTCCAAAAATCATGATTTGGGATTTTCAAATTATGATTTTGAATTTTTCAAATATAAAAATTGACTCACAAGTTTATATATTGTGAAAAAAACAACTCCACATATATAAATATTTACCATTTATTTCTTATGTAAAATAAAATTTATAATTTATATTATTAGTTTTTAAATCGGAAAAGGGTTAAAACTGCCCTTAAGTATTGGAAATGACTCAAAAATGTCATCCTTCTAGATCAAAAATACCCTTTCATCCACCTATTTGAATAAAAAAAAATGCCTTATTTAAACTTAAAATTACCCTTTCTTTTAACAGAAGTTGATGTGGCATAAATTAATTTTATAATTAAGTATATAACATTATTTTTATTGGTCCACAGGTAATTAATTAGACCATAAATCATTATCCACTAACCCAAATCCATCTCAAAAACCCAATACTTCTTCATCTTCCTTTCCAATTCATCCAGCATTAAGGATTATTCTCAGCCATTTCCATGGTGTCGTCACCTTTCTTGCTCCTGACATCGCCTCCTTTCTTGCTCTGACATCACCAGCTCAGTCGGAGCAAGAATTATCATCTGATTTTTTTTGTGAAATTAAAAGCGATTTATTGGAGATTGGAGATAACTTTAAATCGGGTCTATCTTTATTTTCTTCAAACAAAATTGTTTTAGAGATTTCCAAGTTAGCTTCTAATTTTTTATAATTTGGTGATGAGTTAAATGATCGTGAAAATCCTGATGAAAATGGAGATGACCATTATGATGATGAAGAAGGGGAAATTGTGGGTATTAGGGATGAGGCAGACTGATTTTCCACTCTCTCTGACCAGTGGTATTTCTAAATATGAAGAAGGGCCGAGTCTTTTATAAATGGATTGGGTTAATGGTATGATTGTGAATGAAATTAGATCTAATTAATTATAGGTGGATCAATAAAAATAATGCCACATATTTAATTAAATAATTTATTTATGCCACATTAACTTCTGTTAAAAGGAATGGTAACTTCAGACTTAAATTTAACCTTAAGGACATTTTTTATCCAAATAGGTGGATGGAGGGCATTTAGAAAGACATTTTTGAACCATTTTCAATACGTTAAGGGTATTTTTGACCATTTTCCCATTTTTTAACCATTTACATCTCATATAATGACTATTCTCACTTACATAGAATTTATTAATATTTCAAATCAATTTCTACTTTACCATTTATATTCACCAAATTCATTATTTTTTTATCAAATTTACTTACCAACCAAATTGACCAACAAATGGCTTAAAGTAACAATGTTGGTTCGTCTTCTTAGTATATGACCAAGAAATGCAAGTTGAATGTGAAAAAATTGCATGTACTATGTGGATGACTATATTAAAGACTAGAACACCACAACTTATATATGTTTAATTTTTTTTTATTGAATTAAAGTTTGATCAATAAATATTGTATTTTTTAAGAATATCTTCGTGATGATGTATTATGAGACTTTATAAGCTTTTGTTTATTTGGTAAGATTCTATAAAAAATTGAGACAATTTTAATAGTTTTACAACTTATGCGATTTTTTATGTTTATAAGAAAACATACGATATAAAAAGTTCAAATTACATATCCAAACAAAACTTCAACTTCATCTCATGATTTCATTTCGCATGGTCAAAAGGGCCCTTAGAGTTGATATACCACTTGTTATGAAAGTGGCTCATATATACTTACTGTTATACAAATAGTTCACAGATATAGTAACATCTCGAAAGTTGGAAAGAAAAGTTGCAGAAAAATTATTGAGATAATGATTCTACGAGTCCTACCTACGGACCGTAGGAAGTGAATCGTAGGACCCAGAGTTGAGTTTTAGAAAATTAAGTTTTTGAAGTTTGACTTACGACTTGACATGAAAAACCATATGAAGTTTGACGGGTTGTTGGATCTATAGGGTTGATTTAGAGAAATTGATTGAGACATCAGTCTACGAGAAAGGATTTACGGGTCGTTGTGTGTTTTACGGGTCAGAGGATGGTCTCATATAATTGATCTAGACTTAGTGAAATTTTAGAGCTGAACTTTTGTTTTATAGACGGGGTCTACAGACCGTAGAAAATTCAAGGGATTGTAAAAAGGTCTCGTGAAATGATTGAATTTTTGGATGTCTGAAGTTGTTCTATGGTTGACCAGGACGGACCATAGGGATTCTTATGAGTCGGAGGTCCAAAACGTATGATTGTTCACCAGTAAATTCTTAAGGGTATTTAGATTTTTCCTATGAATCTAATACTTATACTTAAGGGAAAATGCGTTTGAGAACCAACTGGCCGATTTCAAATATCCTGGCTCTTACTTTCTTGTGGAAAGCACGAATCATTCTATGTTGATACAGTTGACCATGACAAACAGCAACCATTCTCTTCTCATCAATCATTGTTAACTGATCAATCCGCTTGCGAACCCATTCAGCATCATTCAATTCAGCTTCTTGTATGATTCTCAATGAAGGTATTTCAACTTCCGCAGATATAACTGCTTTTATTCCATATACTAGAAAATATGGAGTATCTCCAACTGATGTTCTGACAGTCGTTCGGTAACCCAACAAAGCATACGACAGCATCTCATGCCAACCTCTGTGATTATCAATATTTTCCTTAAAGTCTTCTTTATGTTCTTGTTGGCGGCTTCTACAGCTCCATTCATTTGAGGGCGATGGGTGGTTGAGTTCCGGTGAGTAATCTTGAATTGTTCACATATCTCTCTCATCAAGTGGCTGTTGAGATTCGCTCTATTATCAGTAATGATGGATTCTGGCACTCCAAATCTACATATCAAATTGTTGCGAACAAAATCAGCTACAACCTTTTTGGTCACCGACTTATACGAAGCTGCTTCCACCCACTTGGTGAAGTAGTCAATGGCAACCAAAATGAATTTGTGTCTGTTAGAGGTGGTTGGCTCAATTGGACCAATGACATCCATGCCCCAAGCTACTAAAGGTCAAGGTGAGCTCATATCATTGAGTTCGTGAGGCGGCACTCGAATTAAATCATCATGCACTTGACATTTATGACATTTCTGCACAAACTTGCAACAATCATGCTCCATAGTCATCCAAAAATAACCGGCTCGGAGGATCTTCCTCGCCAAAGTGAGCCCATTCATGTGAGTACCACAAACTCCGGCTTGTATCTGTTCCAAAAGATTTGCAGCTTCATTAGCATCAACACATCTGAGAAGACCTCAATCTGGAGTCCTCTTATAAAGGTTTTCCCCGATTGCAAAGAAATTGAGGACCATACGGCGTATCGACTTCTTCTGGTTGAACGTTTCATTCTCAGGATAAGTCCCGGTCTCTAAATACTTCTTGATGTCAAAATACCAAGGCAAACCATTCGGTTCTGCTTCAACATGTGAAAAATGGACAGGCTGCTCTTTTACCTCTATATCCAAGGGATCAATATAACTTGTATATGGATGTTTAATCATCGAGGCAATGGTGGAGAGGGCGTCGGCCAACTCATTCTGTGTCCTGGGAGTGTGTCTGAACTCAATCTTGCGAAACCTTTTACACAACTTTTGTATATATTGCACGTACGATGTGATCTTTGGGTTCTTCACGGCCCATTCTCCTTGAACTTGGTGAATTAGCAAATCTGAATCTCCAATAACCAATAGCTCATGAACGTTCATATCGATGACCATCTTCAAACCAAGGATACAAGCTTCGTATTCTGCCATGTTGTTCGTGCAATTAAATCGGAGTTTAGCTGACATAGGATAGTGTTGACCGGATTCTGATACTAAGATCGCTCTGATACATTTCCCTTGGTGATTCGCCGCTCCATCAAAGAACACTCTCCAACCAGGGTACGCTTCAGAAATATCTTCAACCACAAACGTAACTTCTTCATCGGGAAAATAAGTCTTGAGCGGTTCATACTCTTCATCAACTGGATTCTCCGCAAGATGATCAGCCAAGGCTTGTGCTTTTATCGCCTTCTGGGTCACATACACGATGTCAAACTCGCTCAAAAGCATTTTCCATTTAACCAACTTCACGGTCGGCATGCTTTCTGGAAAAATATACTTCAACGGATCCATTCGGGAGATAAGATATGTTGTATAAGAAGACAAATAATGTCTCAACTTCTGAGCAATCCAAGTCAAAGCACAACATGTTCTTTCTAAAAGAGTGTAACGGGCCTCATATGGAGTGAATTTCTTGCTCAAATAATAAATGACTCATTCCTTCTTCCCAGTTTCGTCATGTTTACCCAGTACGCATCCAAATGTATTATCTTAGACAGATAGATATAGCAACAAAGGGCTTCCTTCTAGAGGAGGGACCAACACCGGTGGAGTGGACAAATAATTCTTGATGTCATCAAAAGCGGTTTGACATTCACCGGTCCACTTGGTCAGGGGATCTTTTTTCAACAACTTGAAGATTGGCTCACATATCACGCTGGACTGAGCTATAAATCGACTGATGTAATTCAACCTTCCCAGAAAACTCATCACCTCTTTCTTGGTCTTCGGAGGAGGTAATTCTTGGATTGCCTTGATCTTGGTAGGGTCAAGCTCAATGCCCCTCCTGCTGACTATAAATCCCAATAGATTGCCGGCTGGCACTCCAAAAGCACATTTGGCAGGATTTAACTTCAAATTGTATCGACGCAGGCGATCAAAGAACTTCCTCAAGTGAGTCAAGTGATCCGAACTCTCGCGTGATTTGATTATGACATCATCTACATACACCTCGATCTCTTTATGAATCATATCATGGAAGATAGTTGTCATAGCTCTCATGTAAGTAGCACCTGCATTTTTTAGACCAAAAGGCATCACCCGATAATGATATACACCCTAGGGCGTGATAAAATCTGTCTTTTCTGCATCTTTTTCATCCATCAGGATCTGGTGATAGCCCGCATAACAATCCACAAATGACTGCATCTCGTGCTTGGCACAGTTATCAATGAGAATGTGGATGTTTGGCAATGGAAAAATATCTTTTGGGCTAGCTTTGTTGAGATCTCTGTAGTCAACACAAATTCTGATTTTTCCGTCTTTCTTGGCAACCGGAACAACGTTGGCTAACCAAGTCGGATATTGTGTCACTTCCACTACTTGAGACTCAATCTGTTTGGTAATCTCCTCTTTGATCTTTAAACTCAACTCAGGCTTGAATTTCCGAGTCTTTTATTTTACTAGACTGAAATCTAGATTAATCGGCAACTTGTGGGACACCATATTCGTACTCAGCCCTGGCATATCTTGGTAAGACCAGGCAAATACATCAATGTATTCTATGAGAAAATAGACCAGGTCTTTTCTTTGAGCTTCGGTCAGATGGACACTGATTCTGACCTCTTTGACACATTCCTCATCCTTGAGATTCGTAGTCTCAGTTTCTTCAAGATTTGGCTTGTGTTGATTCTCAAATTGTCGAAACTCTTCAGCAACATGTTCGGGTGCCTCATTTTCTTCTTTATATTCCTTGCATTCATCATCACCTGCCTCATTTTGTTCACTCGGTTCATGACATGACATGACATCGGCATGTTTTAAATTAATATTACTGAAATCATAAACAAACAAAGTTAGGAAAATAAAATGTAAACATATAAGTAAACAAATTTCGATAACAGAGGCTTTCATTTGAGTTAAAAAACAAGAACAAACTTTGGCCATGGCTAAGGGCCACTTCACCTTTTTAAACATCACAAGGGAATTTAAAAACATCAAACAAGTAAAAACGGAATAAAGGGTGGGTCTCGAGCCCTTTCGGACTACCACCAATTTTAAAAACAAACAAAACACATGTCTTTTCTACCAAGTTGCACGAGAAATCAGGAGAGGTATGGAGGTCCAATTTTGCAATTGCTCCTCAGGTTTTGCATCACGGATGCCCGATGTCCCAGCCTCTTCCTCGATGACAGCATCAATCTCCTCAAAAAAGCCCTAGATTCCTTCACTGAGAACATCATCATTGACATATCCTCGCACTGGGAACGACTAGTACAAATGAGGAATTGGCCTGGTCAATGCTTGAACAACACTCTTGTCTTTCATCTTTTCTTCATCATCGGTTGGGACATACCCCAAACCAAACTTTGCTCCTTTGGCGGGGATTTGGACAGGCTCGACAATTCCTTGAAAATGCTTCCCCAATCCGAAACCTGGTTCGAAACTGCTCCGGAGCATAACAGTAGCAATCATCTTGTACACAGAAGGCATAAGAGGTTATGGAGCCAAATCATCATCGGTGGCATTTACCAGCTCCACCGTGTAAAAATCACAATCTCGAGAGACATCATCAATGATCGGTGCATACCCGTTGGAATGGCTCCCTTCACCATAAATGACCAATTCCTGGTCCTTCCAAACGAATTTCATTAGTTGGTGAAGGGTAGAAGACACATCCCCAGCCATGTGGATAAACGGTTTTCTTAGAAGCAAATTGTAGCTGGTGTTGATATCCAACACCTGGAACTCCATATTAAAATCCGCAGGACCCATCTGAATATCCAAGTTTACCGCACCCAATGTGTCTCTTTGCACTCCATCAAAATCCCTCACATTGACTTGATTCTGTTGAAGCTTTCCGAAGTCGAATTTCAGCTGCCCTAGAGTCGAAAGTGGGCAAATATTAAGACCGGATCCGTCATCGACCAAGACGCAATTTATTATCTTATCTCGACACATACAACTGACGTGCAGAGCTTTGTTGTACATCCTGCCTTCAAAAGGCAGCTCTTCATCACAAAAACTAATTCGGTGTCCTCGAATGACCTGGTTTATCATAGCTGCCATATTTTCACTGTTAGTACCCACGGGTACATAAGTGTCATCCAAAGCCTTCATCAGAGCCTGCCTATGCAACTGCGAACTCATCAATAAAGCCCATACAGAAACCTAAGCCGGTGTCTTTTCTAGGTGCTTCACAATCGAATAATCTTTCGGCTGCATCTTTCTCCAGAACTCCTCTGCTTCAGCTTCACTAATTGGTCTTTTAGACTGATCTTTCTTCTGCACTTTCTGGGCTAACTCTTTTGGTGTGTAGCACCTGCCAGATCTGGTCATACCCTGGGTAACAGCCGTTTTGATCACAAATTTTGGTCAGTCAAGAGTTTCTCGTGGCACCAAGGCAACAGCCTTCTCGAGCGTCATAATTACAAACTATGTCTTCTCTTTAATGCTCAACGAAGCTACAGTCATTTCCAGTTCATCAGGAGCGATCGGAACTATTGTCTTTGTCACGCACTAATCATCATCCGTCTTTATCATATTGATAGTGACGCCTCCATGATTTGGCAAAGGATTACTATTGACATTGGGCGCGACCGTCTGAAGAGAGACCACGTTCTGGTCAATCAGGTCTTGGATCTTATGCTTCAGGTTGATACAGTCCTCGGGATCATGTCCAACACTATTGGAGTGATATGCGCACCTCTGGTCAGGTCTGTAAAACTTTGAGCTAGTGTCAACCGGCTTGGGCCCCACTGGATGAATATATCCTGCCGCAGTCAATCGCTCGAATAACTTTGTTTGGCTTTCGATGAGCGGAGTAAAAATTCTAGCAAGCTTCTTCTCAAATCTAGGAAAGGGGGGATCAAAATTTCCTTGTTAAGGAAAAGGCATTTGACGATAATTTGGGGCGTTTGGACGAGGGGATTGATATATGGGGTATGAGTTAGTCTGGTAATTTGGTTATGGATCTTGGTAGTTTGGAGGGTATTTTGGTAAAGTGGAGCTGGGGTTTAGTACATTGGGGGAGGAGCTTGGTAATTTGCCTGAACGCTAGCACAGTTGGGTGCGATGTTTCGGTAGTGATGAGGTGGAGTTTGGTAAACTGAAGGGGGAGTTTGGTAGATAGGAGGGGGAGTATTTTGATAACTGGGAGGAGGGGTATTTTGATAACTGGAGTGAGGGGTATTTTGGTAATTAGTTTGTGCATAACAAGTCGGGTACGAACCCTGTTAAGGTCGAGAACGACATTGGTATGATGAGGGTTTCCTTGGGGTCTTCTTCCCCTCATAAGAGATAGAAGACACATCTTCTCTTTTCTTCTTCAACAAACTTGAGGATCGAGCGAGGCACCAACACTGGCAATCTTCCCGGTTCTTAACCCATCTTCGATAGTCTCACCTACTTTGACTATCTCAGCAAACTTTGCTCCAACGAGCAACATAATTCTATCATAATATTCAGGCTCTTGAACCCGCACAAATACTTCGACAATTTCCTTTCTAGGCATAGGAGGCCAAACTCTAGCCGCCTCCTTTCTCCATTTGTATGCAAATTCTCTGTAACTTTCATTCGATTTCTGCTTCATTTTTTCCAGAGAATAACGATCAGGAATGATCTCCACATTGTAGGTGAATCGCTCGATAAAGTCCTTAGCCAGGGAATTCCAACTAGGCCACTATCTTGTCTCATGAGATGTAAACCATTCCAGAGCCTCCCCACTCTGACTTCGGCTAAAAACCCGCATTAGCAAAGCTTCATCTCTTCCAACTCCCATGAGCTGGTCACAGTAGGCCCTCAGGTGTGCTAAGGGGTTCCCTATTCCTCCGAAAACATCAAATTTTGGCACCTTGAACCCTTCCGGGAGGTCCAAATTCGGATGAATTCATAAGTCCTCATAACTCAAACCGGCGACTTCAGGAATACACTACAACTCTTTCATGGCCTTACGGATCTCTTCCTTCATATCCAGCTTAGTGGCCTTTTCCTTTGACCTCCACTCTCTCTCTCGCTCCTCAAAGTGGTCGAGCTCAGAACCGTTGACGTCATGCTCATTGAGGATCGGGATTTGGAAAGTGGCTTTCTGGGGTAGGGGTGGAGCAATGGAGGGACTTTGGGCATTTTGAGTGGCTTTGTAGTTTTAAGGGAAAGTCTGGGGGTTGGTATGTTGATTTTGGTGACGGAGTGAAGTTTGCGGATTGTTAATGTTTTGGTTTAGAGGGGGTGGACCAGTTTGGAGGTTAACATTTTGGGGAGGAAGTGGCACTTGGAGGTTGGCATTTTGAGGAGGGATGGTGTCTGATAGGAGGCGGAGGCATAATGGGGATTTTTGGCGGTTAGGTCGATGATTGAGGGATTATGAGCAGGACTGGAGGGTGGGTTTTGAGCCTGTTCCGCATTTGAAGGAGGAAAGTGAAATGGAGGCCTTCCGTCTGATAGAGCATTGAAAGCAAAACTCGAATTAGGCAAATCTTGCCTTCTCTACATTTCGACCCTCATCTCGGCGATCTGTTGCATCAACTGCACAATTAACTCGTTCTGATCGGCGACGATGGGCTGAGCCACAACAACATTTGTTAAGCCGATATCCTCAACGTTATCACCTATTGTTGACTTGCCCTTCCGAGAACTTTGACTGGGAAAGGAATCTGTAGGGCCTTTTGATCTTGTAAAATAGGGGTGTTCAGCCAACTTATCAACACATATCAGTTCTAACTACCTGTAGAGGAAAATAAGTTAAAGGCAAATGAGTGAGTTTTGATTCAGGACAAATAATGCAAAATATCACATAGAGGGTATATAAGCATGTAAGAGTTGCTTCATTTGAGAACATGTTAACCCACGAATAATGGGGACTGACTTTATGAATAAGCAGAAATTTGCTCATTTTATTTTGAGGTTGGTGACTCAGAAAGGTTAAATTGCGTTGAGCTAAGGTATTCTTGTTGCATCTCTCGGCATCTGTTGATGTGAAATCAATGTTTCCTTGTAGGGGGAAAAGAAAATTTGAAAAAGATAGGGGCCGAGCCTTGAAAGGCTGCCTACGTATCTCCCAAGGAGAATTCAGGCCCTACGTAGTTCGAATACAAAAGGAAATTTTCATTTTCATTCATTCATTCGATCGATTGCAAGGAAAGGGAAAAGAAAACGTGCAATAAAGCTCCTAAAACAAAAATAATGCCTTCAGAAAGGCTTCTTCTTTTGACTGTTGCATTAACCACGGGGGTAAACTCATATGCTTCGAGGGTGATTTTTCTCGTTCTCTTCTTTCCACCGTCCCTGGAAAGGAGGCTTATAGAAAATTTCCTCATCAGTATATTCTTTAGTAGCTCCAGGGTGTGTCTTCGGGGCCACTATTGGCTTCTTGATTGAAGAAAGAGCATTTTTCGTGTATCTTTTGGAGCCTCATGGTTATATCATTGTTGAATACATTGTGTTCCTTCCGCATAGCGGCCGTCTCTTCATTCATGATAGCATATCTTGACATCTTAGCCGCTAACTCAGCGTCTAGTGCCACATTTGCTGCTCATGCGACCGCGGTGGCGAACTCCAGTTCTATTCTCCTTTCTCTGGTTTCTTGGATCTCTTGTTTGAGCCTGTTCAGTTTCATTCTCAAATCCTCCTCAGTTAGTTCCATCTCGACATTCCTTCCCTTTTCCATCTTAGCAGCAATTCCACTTTTCCTGAGATGATAGAGTAATGTTTTAGGATTTGGTAGGGAGATTTTCTTTTTGACTGAGAAACTCAAGACTCGGGAAATTTTGGTCGGACATTCTGGGGTAGTGACTTGTATTCAGTATTGTAGAGATTTCCAGAATTTTTTGAGAAGGAGTGGGCTAAAAATGTCCTCATTCAAAGCAACGTACCACATAAATAGCTAAAGCACACAAGTAAACAGAGAAATATCGTGTCCTAAACAAGTAGGGGGGCCTTTTATGCCAGGGTAGGCCTAGCGTATTTAAAAGATGTATGTGTAGAATTGAACCATTTTGTTACCCCAAAGCAAATTTCGCATATAAAATGGTGTTCAAAAAGCGGAAATAAGCAGGGAAGCAGGAAATACAAAAGGAGAGGCCCACGCAGGGGTCATTTGAAAAGAGTACCAAAATATAAGAAAGGCAAGCCCACGCAGGGGAAAATAACAACAAGTACATATAGAAAAACCCGCGCAGGAGCGAAGTCCACTAAGGTGTCCCCGATGGCCCTGCTTCTGATCTGCTCTTCTTGTTTTGTGCCATGAGATGTTGAAGCCTGTATTGAATCATTAGTAAGTATCCTTCGCTCCGGTGGCCTTTCTCCTCCCAGTCTTCGAGACACATTATGATTTTCTTATCTCCAATCCATAAATTGAGCTCTCCTAGGTCGTTTCTCAGGCTTTCTAATTCTTGAGTTACACTCTCGAGGGCATTTTTATCCTCCTCTTGCTTTCGGAGGAATTCATTGTACATTTCCTGAGCTTCCTTCTTCACCTCTCCTAATTCTATCAAAGCTTTGGACTATTTGTCCTCCACACTACGATAAATGTTTGGACCTGGGAAGGAGATACCTTGTATATCATTTTTCAACCATGCTTTGTAGGTTTCATCGTACCCGGCATTAAACCGATCCACGGCAATGGTTTTGTCATCCATTCGTACTGCTTTTTTCCATTCTCTCAGCATATCTGAAGCCTCATGCATTCTATCATCCCCTATGTCGAACACATAGATACGGTAGTATGCATTTGGGGGGGTAGTTTGTCTTCTTCCGAACTGCCTCAGGACCCGGATGGGTGCGTAGGGGCGGATACCCCGAATACATGGTAGAGGAAGTACGAGTTGTATGTGCCCACGTACTATGACATCTTTTGAGATGAAGCAGTTGAACATCCACTGAATATCTTCTCTCAGCTCGGAGAAAATCTGTTCCCATCTTCCTCTAGTCTTCCTATTTTCTAAATCTGCCCAAAACAGCACATCATTCAAACCCTTAAGAGAATTATTACCATCGAGGGTATGTAGTTGTTGAGTCCCATGTCCCTTCGCTAAGTGGATCATTATCCACCATTGGAGGAGGAGATTACAGCCCTGAAAGTAGCGATGTCCTTCCTTACATCTTCCCAAAGCACGATACATGTCGGACAGGATGACAGGCATGATGGGATAATACTTCACTTACCCTTGGTTCAGATGCCCGTGGAAGAGAGTGTGTTCAAGAACTACTACCCAGGTGTTGATGCTGAGACTCGGGCCTTGGGGACAAACCATAGTACCTAATAGCGCGATAGTGAATGCCAAGGGTCTGATCCCGCCCCATTCTCTGAAGGTGACCCTGAACTCTTGGTTGTAATTCGCACAAAAGCTTGCATGCCTGAATCTAATATAGAGATTCATAAAAGAAATGCTAGAACCCTCGATCCAGTAGGCATAATCATTTCCTAATCCGAGCCAATTTATAATATCTTCGAGAGTAGGCTTGTTAGGGATTAAGATGGTTTCCTGTTTTCTCACCCTTCTTTCAAGCCCTGTACCGACTGTGTCTATTCCATCCCGAATTTGCTCAATTGTCGGGGTGATTTCCATGGTTCCAAATCGGAACATCATTTTCTCGTTGTCCCAATAACCCGTGAGGACTTCAATCAGCTCGGGCGACCCAGCCATATTAACGAGTTCAGTTAAGGCCCCTACATATTTGTTGAGGTCCCTTTTATGAAACGTATTGAGGTCGTTGTACCACATCTTGAGAAGAACTTGGGATTCCACTACCATGTCGAATTTGGAAAATCAATCCATACCTATAAAATAAAGCACGGTTAAGATTCCCTCCCCCAACTAGGAACAATCAGGTTTCTACACATACATCTTTCAAATGTCAAATAATATGATATGTCGTTAAGTCGTGGACCTTGGACATGATTTTTGGCGTTTTTACTAATGGACTTAATACACCTTGGGTATTAAGTCGTCTTAGGCTAATGCTTAGATTTAGATTTGGTTTTTCTCTACTCTTGGTTGACTAGAATTGGTTTAGAAACTACGGTTACCCGAGTCGGACAAACAACGGAGTGAAGCCTAATAAACGACGTTGGATGACCACAAGCCAACTATTCGTTTATCAATTCCAAAGAATTCAACTTGTGTTTTTTTTTTTGAAGGACAGACGTGGTAAGCCACGTAACCGCCTTCTTTCCTAATGCAATCTATTTACCGTTTGGCAGAATCAAATGCCATGAATGTCACAATTTAATATATACGATAAATAAAGCAAGTAGACAATTAAAACACATAGCCAAATAAATTAATATTAATGTTAGAACCGTTCAAGTCCCTAGCGGAGTCGCCATTCTATTTTATTTAAAAATATCATTTAAACTGGTTTAGAGTCGCCACTAAATTTTTAAGAAAAAACAAGAAAACTACTTCTTCAAAAGATTAAAACAGAAATCTAATGAAAATATTCAAAGGGGTTCCGGGTTCATATTAACATTTCGGGAAATGCCCGCTAATACGCGGTTATCCAGCAATTAATTATTTGGCTAAATTCGTTTGACTTAATTTGAATTGAACATTTTTTTATAGTTAGAATCGTTTTAAAAGGAAAAAGGGGGGAAATACGGGAATACTATCTAAATGAGATAATTTGCAAAATTATTCTTTAAGTTCATTTAAAAGATCGATTTAGTTAAATTGTTAAGTTAAAATGGGTGTCTTTCGGGGATTTGAATTTTTTTTACCTTAAGATTAACAACAAATATTAACAAGTCAACAAACATAATCAAAATGAAGAGGGAAAGAGGTTTGGGCCCAAATCTGGTTTTCTTGTCCGCCTGGGCCAATATTTGGGCCCATTTCATTTTGGGCTTTTGACCCATTTGAATCACTGGTACCTGTCCTAGTCTAACAAATAATAGCAAATAAGTGGGCTTAGGCCCAAAAATATAATTTTTTGAATTAAGAGTGGGCCTTTGGCCCAATCTTTTCAACTTCTTGGTTTTGTTGCTTCTTTTGACTCCAGGACCTGTTCGTCAATTTTTATGGCTAGCTGACTCGATAAAAATAGAATTGGGCCTCCATGGCCCAGAGGAAAAGGCAAGGATAAAGTTCGTGAGGACCCGGACGAATTTTACCTTTCTTGGCTGAGACAACGAGCTTGCAGTTCTTCCACCACAAAAGAGATTCCGATGAACTCCAAAAAAACTCCGATGGATTCCGAGAAGAAAGAAAAGAAACTTATTTCTCAATATTCAGTGAGTAATTCTTGTCCTCCTTTAATAGTGAATGAAAGAGATGAATATATAGGAGGAAATTTTGATCGATTTTGGACGGGGGGGAAACAGTGAGGATGAATTTGAATTTTGAAATCAAAAAAATTATTTTCTCTCGTCAAAGCAATAGTGGAAAAGATTGAAAATCTCTGAAAAAGGGGAAAAAGAAACGACGAAGTGACTGATCTAGGCCGCTAGGGTTATGGGTTTTGCAGATGATCACGTTTCTGGGTTCTCCGTGATTTTCGGTGATTTAGGCGTGAAGAAGACGAAAGCAAGTACAGGGTGGGGTCGAGTTTTGGTATGCGTTGTTGTTGTATCGTTTCTCGTGTGAAGAAGACGCAGGGGTCTCATGGTTCTTTTGGTATTGCTGATGTTATTGTTTATGGGTTCTTTGAATTGGAATTGTGGACATGGAATTATAAATTGGGCCACTGGTTGAAAGAATTGGGCCTAGAAAGATGGTTTGGGAACATTGAATTGGAGTTAAGAAATGGGCCGATTTGAACAAAAGAAATGGGCTAAAGGAGAGGAAATAAGAATTGCATTGTATTGGGTCTGCTAATAGGAAGAATTGGGTCGGGGTTAGTGGAAAATAGAAAGGGAATTGATTTGGGCTGCTGAAAAGAGGTAAAAAAAAGTTCCAAATTTTTGGTCAAATGAGTTTAAGGAATTTGGATAATAAGTTACAATTTTAACCGAATTGAGTGGTCAATTGCATTACGAATTTAGCCGGTGAATTAAGAATATAGTCAAATGGAATTCATTTAGTAAATCGGCTAGTGATTAAATAAAATGAATTAATATAAATTAATTAATGAGCTTCTTAATTTTAACAAAATAAAATGATTGACTTAATTATAAACTAATTAATTCGAAAGTGTAAACTATTATATAACTAAACTAATTAGTAAGATATTTAAGCAAAACAAAATTATTAATTTTTAGATGATTTTTGAATATTTATAAAATATATTAATTATATAGATAATTATATAATATGTTTGTCATTTAAAATATTATAAAAAGTGATCAAGTAACCAAACTATTTAAAATATCTTGAAAAATATTTTGAATTTTATAAAGTCAATTATTTCAAATTGTTTTGAAATTTAGGAAGCTCGATGATTAATCTATATTGTGGAGGTCTAAAATTGGGTGTCAACATTTTCTATTATGTTGTTTTGAATGCATGTCAAGTGGCATGTGTAGGACCTCTCGGGGTCTTATACACCATGTCATGTCTAGGGTGTATTTAAGTCGTGACATATATCCTTATTGTTACAAAAGTGGCTCATATATACCTTTCATATAACGGAAGTGAAATTTTTATTTTTAATTTTAAAAAATTCATGTAGAGGTAGCTATGATCTTTCTAGCAAAGTTCAAGGTATATCTTAATATTTTTCACACATAAATTATTTTTGACTTCTTTGATTATCATTATTTGAGTTGGGAGTTAAGGAGAACCTCTCATATAAGAAGTTTCGGTTGAGATTTTAGACCGGTAAGTTAAGAAGTTGAGTAATAAAGATGTTGCTTCCGTGAAATTGTTGTGGAAGAATCAATTAGTTGAGGGTGCTACTTGGGAGACCGAGGCCGATATGATGTCCTGATATCCTCATATTTTTCTTTCTACTCCTACTCTGGCTTGAGGTAATGAGTTTCTCATGGTTTGTTCTTTGTTTTGGAGTCATGTGTCTTCCATGATTTCCTTATTTATGCATGTTCATGAAAAATCTTATGTTTTGAAAGAAAATGCGTTACAAAATTGATTTTCCTCATGTTGATGTGCATTGAGTATGAGTTGCCTATAGACTTCATGAGATGATATGTTGAACATGTTTAGCTTGAGTTGATGTTTCCTCCTCATATATATGCATTTGAGTATGAATTGCATGTAGACTACTTGATATGATGATATGAGCATGTTAGCTTGGAGTGGATGTTTCCTCCTCGACTGTTAGCTTGGAGTTGATATTTTTCCTCCTCGGGTATGTGCATTATGAGATTTTCATTCATGTTGGGCTTCTAATTTTCATCCTCCTTATGATGCTTAAAGTATGTTTTAGCTTGGAGTCGATATTTTTCTTTGGTTGTGTGCATTTTGATGAAGTTGCATGCATGATGGGTTGCTAGTTTAGAGTGTTTTCCTCTAAGTAATGCGTAAAATCTCATTCGAGGACAAACGATCCCAAGGGGGAGATATTGTAACATCTCGAACACGAAAGAGGGTAACATGGATAATTTCAGGAAGTTGCAGATGACAGCCACGAAGGCCATCCACGGCCGTAGATGGGACCACGAACCTGGGTGTGGTCTGTGGACTGGGCACCCCAAATCCTTCAGAAGTCATGAAACCACGGCTTGACCAACGGACCGTTGGTCAGACCACGATCCGTGGTTGGGGGCCATGGTTCAGTGGCCTAAAAACATGTTCCTGACCACGAACGACGATCGTGCATGACGGCCCGTCGTCTTGACCACGGTCCGTCGTCAGTGGTCCGTGACTGGTGGGATGATAATTATTATCAGGGGCAGTTGAGTTTTTCCCTAATTAATCTAGCCTAATACGATATCGTTTTGCCTATGTCTAAGACCCATATATAAGTCTTTTTACCAACAAATTTCCCAATAGAAATCATCCCTCAATTCACCAAAAAGAAGAACTCTCTCAAATATTTCTCTTTGTAGAACTTGAAGAAGAAGAAGGATTCAACCTAAGGTTTCAAGTCAAGTCTTAATTCCTAATTGAATCAAAGATAAAGAGTTATCCTAATAAAACCTAGCTTAAATTGGATACTTCATTGTACCTTTCCATGGATGTCTTATGACTTAGCTTGGATTGGCAAGATGACGTGCCCTTCCATGGGTAATAAGAACAAGTAAGAAATGACTATTCCGTAGGATTATGCTTAGCATCGAGAGGATATTGAGATGGAGGCTCTCCCGTTAGTAGAGGTCGGGTTTCTAGAAGCAATATCCTTATCCCTTACCTATGTGCCCCCATAGGATGATTGTCTAGATAGACATTAGCTAGTGGTCCACTTAAGCTAGAATTCATGGTCCTTACCTTGACAAGTATGACAACCTTTTTCAGTATGGGAGACATCGGGGATCATGTTATAGCTCACATGGTCTCTATGTCGGTTAAGTTTAATTCCCACATTAATAATGAACTAAGGTTACTTCAAGAAGTATCTCATATGTGTTCAAAGATTCTAAAGATGGTATCTTGCATTGACCATTATTTTATGACTTATGTTTTCTAACCTTCTTATATCATGTTTTAGCTTGGTCAATTGCATGTCATGAAATGTCTACATAACTATCAACATTGTTTTGTACTAACACATACTCTTGCCTACATTTCCCCAAATATAGGGTCCGACAGTCAGGTTTCTCAGTTTCGTGGCTAGTGGCTAGTGGTTGATTTCGATATTTTCGAGCTTGGTGAGTCCTCATGCTTCGAGGATGGACTTTTATTATTTAGTTCATTTCTTGTATTTCAGTTTTTGACATGATGTGTAGGCTAAGCCTAATGTAATTCTATTGTATTAGATGGTTAATGAGACAAGTGTTTTAGACTTCCACTTTCTTTTATAAAAACTTTTGGACTTGAAATGATGTTTTACTTCTTATGTTCTATTTCTTATGTTATGAATGCTGAGTGGCTTGTATGGGGCCTTTCGGGGTCTTGTACGTCATGTTACATCTAAGGGCACCCCTGGGTCGTGAAAGTCCCACACTTTTACAAAAAATTGAGAGCATTGTTATGTCATGTGATAGATTCAGGGTGTATTTTAAGTTTTGTTAGTAAATAGAAAGTATTTTTTAAGGCTATTAATAATTGAAAGAAGTTGTTTTCAATGGAGACACATACATCCTTACCTTTTATTTTAATTGAGATAAATGTCAAAAATACATCTAAATTATCTTTTTTTTAGTTTCATACCTAAACTATTGAGAGTATGAGTTTCATTCATAAACTATCACTTATTAGTTTGAGAAACACACATCTCGTTTTTATTACACTATCTTCATGGTGTGTGTACTACACTAGCTCTTTTACTTTAAAAAAAATTGTCAATCACACTCCACATGGACAAAACATTCCACCTTCACAAAATTAAATATATTATTAGTATTAATTAAGATTAAAAAATAAAGAATTATTATCCCAAAAAATATATTTTTTTAAATAAAATGTAAAATATTTTTCTTACCCCACTCCATCATTTCCTCTTCACCGTACCCTCACCCTATTTTTTTTAGTTTTTTGTTTAAATTTATTTTTAAAAGTATTTAATTTTTTTTACTCCTCCCCCCCCCCACCCCTCTTCAAATAATAATTTAGATATTATTTATTTTCTTAAAAAGAATAATTCTACCCCACTCCATCTATCCCTCTCTTTCCAATTTGTTTTCTCTTTTTGTGTTAGATATACATACCTTTTCAGGAAAATAATTTTTTATTCTCCGCAAGACGTTTTTTAAAATAAATTTTTTATTTATGTTATATCTGATATACCGTGAGTTTACGGTATTTCTAATACATTTCACTTACAAGTTGTGTGTGTCTAGAGCCATTTTATATTGGTTTTTATGTGTTTTATCATGTTTTGCAGGAAAGGTGTTCAGGCACGGAAGCTTAGAGATAGCTGAAGGAAATGCTGAAAAAGGGCATCCACGGAGGTCATCTACGGACCGTAAGTCCATTCACGGTCCGTAGGTGATGACCG
>JAJOOO010016012.1:0-39311 GCA_029582685.1 Solanum piurae
CATATATCTCAGTTATAGTATATGGGTATTCCCCACCTTTTCATTTTAATTATGATTTAGCTTCCGCATCAGTTTATTATCTTTAGTATGCTCATGATTATGCCAGCAGGGTTAGCTTGGGATCACTTGTGGTCCTAGGTCCCGTGTCCGCGTCTCGGGGGTAGTCTCGGGGCGTGACATATATATATATATTAAACAAGCCACCCAGTGAATCAAAGCACTCTGTGGTGCCAGTGGCAAAGGGTCATATAATCTGAGTGTAGATCTCGCGATTAGATCCTGGTGAATGCATTTTTAAAAAATTAAATTGACAGCACAACAAAAAAATTGAATACCGCTGAATGCTTCTAACAATTCTTTTCTTTTATTTTCTTTCTTTGTTTCTAAATTCTAATTGTTATATTGATTTATTATAAAGTATTACTCCTAATAAATAATTATTTTTGATTAATTTAATTTATTAAATTTTGACTTTTCTTTATAATTTATTAGTTAATATTTATTAAAAGATATAAAAGCTAAAAAGAAAAGTTTTTTTCTCTCTTCAAACCGAAAACCATGTTGGTATTCTTCTCCAAATATCAACCTCCCTCGCCCAATCGCCCCGCTGCTACTTTTTCCTCCGTCTAGATTTGAGTTACCAATTCGATACTTTCACAATTCATATGTGAGGTGCTAATTCCAAATTCTTCAACTTGCAAGGAATTTGTGATTTGACAAAGGCATTGAATGAGAGCTTGAGACAAATTTTGTGGAAACTTATTCACTTGTTTATTTACTTGTGAAGTTGACTCTAATTTTACATGTTGATACGGTAACTGTTAAGATCGAGGGCATTTCCATTCACAAAGAACATAAAAATGAAGTGTGGAATAACATTGATCATCAATCTTTAAGTAATTATTGAATGTGTTACATAGAGCGTAATGTATTTGTAAATGTAAATAATGATGTCATCATTGACCGTTTTCAGAATATGAAAGCTCATCAAGGTCAATTTTAATTGAATGATGAATATTTTATGACATTAGTAATATTATTGAAAGTTTTAACTTTGTGATCTCAGTCGAATGTGGGGTGTGAATTTGTAGTATTCATAATACATAAATTGTGATCTTACTACTGTTCATATTTTGTTGTTTGACTTGTCATATAGACTAAAAAGACGAATAATTCAATTCGAAGCCTAAATTAATTTAATCGATAAATTTGACACCCAGTGATTTAATTCCTAGATCCGCCTCTGTTCTCAAGCTATGGTAATAGTGCATTTGCATAACCTAGAAATCCTTTGATCTCTGTCACAATGTACATTTTCAACTTCCTTCACAAATTGATTGTTTTTTTTTTAAAATGTAATTAAGTGCGAGATTTTTTTTAAATTTTACGGACAAGTTTCCTAATATATATAGTATATAGAAAACAAAATAGAGATGAATTGATCAATAAGAATTGGGGTGGAATGTTACCTTCAAGGCCGGATTAAGGACATCGGATCGGAAACAAGTAAAAAGAGATGGATTGTAGTTTAGATTGCAATAGAATATTACAACTCTTTTTCAAATGTTCAATAAAATGAGTGTTCACATTTTGATTCATTCAGAGAAGAAAGGTGAAGTTTGTGGGAGAAAATTGTGAATGAAGACACAATCTCCAGAGCTGCTACAATTACAATGATATGGAAGAAATACGCAGGGTTTGCGTTTCTTTACTCTCATCATCTTCTAAAATCTTCTACACTTTCAGTTTTAAGTAATGCTATAAATCCAGTTCCCATAAAGCTTCAATATTATTCTTCTTCGCCTTTGCTTCCAGTCAATGTCCAAGTCATTCATGCCAAGAAAATCAAAGATGGGTCTGCTCGCGACTTATCTATCAGTAACTATGTTTTAAATCTTTACACAAAAAATAACCATTTAGCCTCTGCACAGAAGCTGTTTGATGAAATTACTCAAAAAGATGTTCGAACGTGGACGATACTCATATCGAGTTTTTCTCAATTTGGGTTTAACGGAAATGCATTATCGTTGTTCATTAAGATGCGAAAAGAGGGTATTGTAATTCCTAATGAGTTCACTTTGTCTAGTGTTTTGAAGTGTTGTTATAGTGTTAGTAACGGGCTTAGATTAGGAAAGTCCATACATGGCTGGATTGTCGTTACTGCTGCAGTTGATTTGGATGTTGCTTTGGAGAATGCTATACTTGATCTTTATGTTAAATGTGAGTCTTTGGATTATGCTAAACGCTTCTTTGAACGGATGAGTGATAAAAACGCGGTATCTTGGAATATAATGCTGGCAGGATATCTCGGTACAGATGATATGGAGACAAGTATCAAACTTTTTAAAATAATGCCTGAAAAAGATGTTTCCAGTTGGAATACAATCATTGATGGACTTTTGCAACATGGGTTTGATAGGGATGCCCTTAAGCTCCTACGTCAAATGACCTTAGATGGGACTTCTTTTAACAATGTTACGTTGTCTATATCATCAGCGTTGATGTCTTCGCTTAGAAATCTTGAATTAGGAAGGCAAATCCATGGTAAAGTGATGAGGTTGTCAATGTACAAAGACACGCTTGTAAGGGCCTCGCTAATTTTTATGTACAGCAAATGTGGTCAGATGGAGAAGGCTTCTAGGATTTTCCAAGAATTCCGTCAAGGTATTGTTGAAGTACAACATTCACATTCTGTTCCGTGGAGTACAATTATATCAGGTTATATTCACAATAGCATGCTGAAAGATGCTTTACAAGTCTTTAGCTCCATGGTACGTGATCAATTGGAAGTTGATGTGTTTACACTGTCAAGCATTCTTAGTGCTTCTGCAAGTAGTGGGCTTTTGGAACTTGGCTGGCAGATTCATGGCTATGTCCAAAAGCTTGGACACATATGTGACATATTTTTTATTTCAGCAATTATTGACATGTATGCGAAATGTGGAAAGTTAGATTCTGCTCTGTTGTTTTTTGAGCAAACCCAAACTCGGAATATTGTGGTATGGACTACTATGATAAACAGTTATGCTATACATGGAAAAGGATCTGATGCTGTTCAGCAATTTGAGCTTATGCTGAATCAGAGGATTGCACCAAATGAAGTAAGTTTCATTAGTGTTTTAACTGCGTGTGGTCATGCAGGTTTGGTGAAAGAAGGATGCAAGTATTTTAGGTTGATGAAACAAGTTTATGGCATCAAGCCTGGTGTTGAACATTTCTCTTGTATGGTTGATCTTTTTGGCCGAGCAGGTTGTTTAGATGAGGCTTATGATTTCATTCATGAGAAGGGCATCTCTAACATGTCTGAAGTTTGGAAGGTACTCTTATCTTCTTGCTTGGTGCACAAAAATGTAAAGATGGCAAGACATGTTTCTGAGAAATTGCTACAACTTCAGCCAAGTGAACACAGTCCTTACATTCTGTTGTCAAATACTTGTTCAGAGCATGAAAATTGGGATGAAGCATCAAAATTAAGGGGTTTGATGCAGGAAAGGAAAGTTATGAAACATCCGGGTCAATCATGGACTTAGTTAATGAATGAAACCAAGAATTTCACATGGTTGTTATGAGGAAAATATCAGCAACTAAGTTATAGATTTATCGAAACAACCTTCCGTGCAACTGAAGACACGCACCTCTGAGAGCGAGATAAGTTTGGGAATGTGAGATGCAGAAGAGGAAGAGAAGAGCAGGCACATATGGATACAGCTTCGGATCACCAGATGTATCATTTGCACCCCCTGTTATGACTTTGATCATGTTACTATTTATTTTTTTGAGTGACCAAGAATAGCAATTGATCAGTTATGACTTTGTGGAATATGTAGTCACAGTTGCCTCAGATTGTCGGACTAACTTCAACCGACATAGAAGAATCTAATTAGAGGTGACTACATATCCAGTGAAATCCCACAAGTGGGGTCTGGAGAGGGTAGAATGTACGCAGACCTTACCACTACTTTGTGGATTATGTTTGAAATAGTATGAAGATCATGTGACTTTATGCTTTCTGTTTAAAATGTTGTGCCTTTAAGTCCCAGTAGTCATATTTGTGGAACCTTTATATCCACTAGAGTAACTTCTCTTTGGGGACAGTTTGTAACCAGGTGTCTTTTACTATTCTTAGTTTTCAACAGTAAAACATGCTCATGTCCATTTACATTAGCACCAATGATATCCAGAAACCATATTGATGAATGTCTCCTTTTCCAGGTAGCAACTCTCAGCTTTCTCCACCTCATTGGAAATTCAATGTTCTAAATACATACATGTGTATAGCTTTTCACGAACTATAATTTATAGATGATGATATTGTGTCTTTTCACTACCAGGCGATGCTGTTAAAAGAGGATGCCCATGAAGATTTAAATTGAACATGAAGGGTTAGATATTCACAATTATGTGCAGTAAGTCATTTCTACGAAATCGGTGCTTCAATTTCTAATTTCTATTGAGAAATCTTTTATTCTCCTGTATGAAGATGTTAATATATTTGGGACTAGCATTTTATTTGATATCTACATTCACAACCCATGTAAAATTAACCCAAGAGTTGAGCTTTACTTGTACAAGACTCTGTATTTGCCACCCTAATTGGATTGTACCACTTTTATATGACACTCAAAGAACTTCTCAACTTGAGTTTTAAAGCGCAAAAATATGGTATAAGCCTCATTTTTGTAACTCATAGGAAATAACCATGTAAATTTGCTAAAGTCATCAATGAAAGAAACATAATAACAAAATCTATTGCTAGACAATTGTTGAGAAGGATCCCATACATTAGTGTGGATCAATTCAAGAGGATAAGGAATGCTAGAACTGAAAATAAAAAATGGCTACTTATGACTCTTCCCATATGAATTGGATTATTGGAGTTCATATTGCATTATGTTTATCTTTTATGTATTCAACAATGAATAAAGATATATCATTATGGAATACTCCTAATTATTAAAAGTAAACAGTTAAAAAGCTGAAACCAAAGTAGAAAGAAGATAAAGGTAGAAAAAATAAATAGTACCAAGGAGGATAAGAAACATTCATTGTCCACTTATTTAAAAGTGATTTGATCAATGCAATAAGTTACAAATAAAAAACAACTTCTTGCCTATGCTATTCAAAACAAAAAAGAAGGAATTTATATTCCCCTTGGACAGAAGACCAGCCAATTTTCTCTTCAGTTGTTTCAACTCTTCGATCCCTTTCACATATAAATATCCTTCTCGTAATTTTTTGTCTTTTCTTTGAGTAAGCTAAAATCCTCACTCTAACTCAAAATATTAACCCTACATGAAAGATTCTTTGCCATAAAACATCAGAGTGAGGAGAAAAAAGTTATTATGAAATCATAATTACGAATATTTACACGGAATAAGGTTTTGGAAGAGGCATATCCTTGATGATTCCACACAAGACATCATTGTCTGGCATGTTATATTCATCTTTCAAATCTCTTTTTGGAGAAAGGGCGCTAAAGTAAAGTTGTTGCCCCAAGTATTGTCTTTCCACTGAGTTGGATCTCAGGTTCCAAAGACCAGCATTATCAAGAGTGGTCATTATGGCTGCCCATGAGTTAGGATAAACTTGGATGGTATTCCTGGATACTGCATCAAGCAAATTGTAGTTCTTCCTCTTCTCTGGGGTCCATTTTCCAGGTTCAATCCTGCATGCACAAGGTAATTTAATTATATTACTATTGTAATACCCATGATTTCAACTTAACAAGTTCAATTTTTAATATTCCAGCATAATGCTCATAATTAAAGGTACTCACGCAACAGCGAAGAAGGAGTATCCGGCCAAGTGAAAAGATTGTACACTCTTTTCATGGTTCTCAAAGATGATCTCCACAAAGTTACGGTAAGTGACTTTAACTACATTGGGTGCGAGTGTGATCTTTTCTTCTGCTTTCCCAGCTGGAGGTTCATATTCATCCTTCATAAGGTCATATTTGAAGATCTTATCTTTAACACCATAGTATTCAGCCAACTTAATTGGGGTTGTAGGGTTCACATGTGAGACACCATTGATGGCATATCGGAGCTTTCCGTCCACTGTCCCGGCTGTATTCACAAGTTTGATGGTGCGTGTAATGTTGATTTGGCCGTAGTGGTATGATCCTTGTGGATTAGGTCTAGCTGCACTTGCCGTTAAATTCCAACGGAAAGAGCGAAATTGGTTGAGTGACCAAGCCCAACCAATTGGGGCTTTTGGCAACTCTGGTGAGGCAGGGCCATTGCCATTAGTGTAACGGATTATGGAGGTAGCAGTGTGGGGTTCCTTGGTGAATCGCGTAGAGGCCACAAGGAGGTAATCCTTGGGATCTTTATCAGCAGTCACTAAAACAGAGACGCATTGTCCCAAGTGAATATCTAGTGAATCATACATGTTTTGCATAACGTGAGATCCTTCCATTTCCACCAATTTCATGGTATGCCCTTGGATTCTAACATTGATGGAATCCTTCATACCAGCATTACAAAACCTATACCTATATGTCTTTCCAGGGGTCATAGAGAACATTGGCTCATCTTTTCCACCTTTTCCATTGATGATTATTCCATCAGGCCTTCCCATCGAGCGCCCACTGTCCAAAAACTTTCTCAATTGAGTATGACTTTTGGTGTACCAATCACTCACCAAGACAAAGAACTCATCGGCAGGGTTAATATCAAAGGGGATGGGAATCAATGCACGACTATGGACACTTATTCCACCATATCCACCAGCTGCTCGATGCAAAGCTGTGGTGGGGTAGTAAAAAAAGCTTCCAATTTGATCCTTGACCTGGAAATGGTATGTGAAATTGCTCCCTGGAGGAATGGGACAATTGGTGCCAAGGGTGCCTTCTTGCCAAGAGTTTTTCCTCTGTTGGATGCCATTCCATGTGAAAAGGAATGGCTCATCTAACTGGTTGAAGACATTGACAACAATGTTATTATTGGATGTGCCATTGATTATAGGTCCTGGAAATTTATCATTGATCAAAATAACTTGCTGAGGAACACCAAGAGGAGAGATGGTACCATAAGTCACTTTCCATTCAAAGGTCAAAATAGGATCTCCTCCTTTCACTAGTGATGTTGAAAGACACAACACTATCAACACAAGACCAAATCTCAACTTTTCCATCTTATCTTTTCCTTTTTTCTGTTTTTTTTCTCAGTTTAATTTTAATAGAAACAATAAAATGAGTTTCTATTGATAAAAAAGACAATCAAAGAAATGATTGTGCATTATGTTGAGAGTGACTAACTTAAACTTTTTATTTATTAAGTGGTATGTGAGGTTGTTTGGTGATGTAAGATTAGTGATTGATTGTTGGCCAAACAAAAATATCCGTAAAAGTTTCAACACTCGTCCGCATGCATCGTTTGCTCAATGGTTTTTGCAATTGTTTGTTATTACATATAATAATAAAAAATTGTGAAGTACCACTTATTTTTAAAGAAAAAAAAAACACCATATGTTATGAATATATTGAAGTGCGCATTCTTTTCTTGGACAAATAAAAATAAAAATAAAAGTTATAGTTCATTCTTTTCTTAGACAAATAAAAATAAAAATAAAAGTTATAGTTCATTCTTTTCTGAATGATTGATGCATCATTCATTAGAACTCTTCTTAATATTCAAATTTTGGCACATAATTTCAATTTGTTATTTAAATTGGATTCAAATGGCAAGATAATACTTTTTACCTTTAAATATGTATCTGTCTATTTTAATATCCTACAAGGATACATTAGAAAAAATAAAGTACCTAATTTCTTTTAAAATAGTCACTCTACATCTATCCATCTATATCTATATTTATCTATATTATATTATAATCATAACGGTCCTTAAAAAGGTTGATTGAACTTTTTGCCATTCATTAAAAGCTTCTACAAAAGCTTCACAACTATAACCTACATGAAACCAGCCCAACCTAACAATGCACAATTTAAACAACTCATAGCTCAATGAAAACACTCCGACGATTTTAGATCAATAATACACAGGATAAAGCCATCAATCACAATTCCCTCACAAAAGCAATCACAAGCTCACCATGATAAAGATATGCAATACAATGAAATGCAATGCCAAGTATGGTGATGCATACACGGCCTAGTGATACACATCCACTGTCTCTTAGTCTGGGACACATGAGAGACTTATCAATATATGCATATGTCGCGGCGTGCGACATAAACCTCGATAATAGAATTTGTCGTGGCGTGCGACACGTCCCTGGATAATAGAATTTTTTGCGGTGTGCAACACGTCCCTCGATAATAGAATTCTTGTGGTGTGCGACACGTCCCTCGATAATAAAACTTGTCATGACGTGTGCCACATCCCTTGAATCATAATATATGTCTTGGCGCGCGACACATCCCTCAAAATGGTACATCCTCTTTAATTCTTTATTTTTCCTCAATTCACATAATACTTGCCACAACTATGTCTAAGAACTAAGGCAAATGACATGTTCACACAAATAATGTGGATAGGACCATTTCCATAACAATGCACAATTCCAACAACACAATCGTGATACAATATCAACAATAAATCAACAAACCTTTCAAATTACTGCCAACATATCACACATCAAAAAGATATACCTTGGTTATATTTCAAATTATTTTTCCCAAATGTATCCTAATTTTTGGCCTAATTCTTCTTTTGATGATCGATTCAACCTCTGATAAAAAAGATATACCTTGATTATATTTCATCTCTTCAAAAAATTTAGTAATGAACATATAAAATTATGGAATGGATTTTTTTTCAAAGCAAAAGTTTTACTACTCAAAACTTCCAAAAATCACAACGTTTCAACAACATTCCTAAACCAACTTCACAAACTAATCTAACACGACTTGGAGAAACTATAGAGAGGGGTAAAACAAAAATTTTATGAAAGTTTTCTAAAATTACCTTCCGGGTCATTACAATTTTAAACCCCACTGACCATTAACCGAACTTATGTGGCACTGATAATGCTGAGTTGGAAAAATACGTGATCGCACAGTTTGACAACAAGTAAATAAGATATTTTACATTAAAAATATTTAAATAATAATAATAATAATCATTTTTAAAATAATAATAATCATTTAAAAAAAATAAAAATAAAGAAAACCTATCTTCCTCAACCATCCCCACCCCACCCCAATTTCTGACCCTCACTCCTCCATCTGCAACCCTCTCTCTTGTCTTTTTCTTCATCTTCTTCTTGGAATTTCTCCCACCACACCCACCCTCCCCCTCCTCCTTCTCTTCTTCATCCACTTCCTCCTCAACCCACACTTCTCTTTCACTGCAAATCAACTGCTAGCCCTAACCACTTCGATCTGCCCCTCTCCTAACCCTTTTAAATTTTAGTTTTTTAGTCTAAAAGTATTGAGATTATTATTCATGTTATTAGGATTAAAAAAGAGAGGTCTAAGTATGGATTACCATGAAGGATGATGGTAAATATTGAAAAATTTAAAACTTCATTGATAAGTTAGAGAAAGCTTGAAAAATAACAAATGGGTCTGTGAAATTATTCAAAATTGTGATTGGGGTTAGTTGAATTTGTGTTGTTGAACTTGTATTTGAAGTTTCAAGTCAAATGGGGAATTATTTTATCGATTTGACATAAATTTAGTGTTCAATTTGTTAGTAAATATGAAGAACATGCTTATCTGGAAATTTTTAGAAATTACAAAAGTGGCTTAATTGAATTTTTAAAATTTTTAACATGTAATTTCTTACGTGTCATTAAAAATGACGTGGCATTTCATGTGTAATCAATTGTACTTCACACCCACTAGTCAAATGAAAAAGGGCTTAAAATATTGTGTTCTAATGAGTTTAAGGATTTAGTTGACAAATTGATAAGTATGAAGGTCCAACTTACAAACGAAGCCAAGTACAAGAATCTCCTAGGCCATTTCACTTTTTTCTTTATTACAAAAAGAAGGATAGATATACTTAGGCACCAAGTATATTGTATGTAATCTACTTTACAACACAAAGTATACTGCGTGAACATCCATATTACAACACAAAGTATATTATGTATACACATATTACGACACAAAATATATTTATGTGGATATCCATTTTATAACATTTACATATTTTAAAAATAGATGAAAATTATAATAAGTCAACATAGTTCATAGTATTTAAAAAGAGTTTGCCAAAAATACTGCAGTGCGAGGAAAAACTAATTTCTCCATTTGATTCTCCAAATAATACATTTGACTATTCACATGAAACAACAATTAATTCGAAATCTCTTTTAAAGCTACGCAATGCACTTCATGATTTTCCAAAATTTAATGAAGATGAATTAGTTATAGAGTGAAAATCGTTTACACTCCCCAAGTTTTGGTTTAAAAATCAACCTTTCCCACCTCAATTTTGATAAATAATCATTCTCCACCCTCTATTATATGGAAAATCTATTTTATCCTAATTATTTTTTATCCTCCATCTATATAACCTCTTTTAATATTATAAATATAATATTTATTTTTAATCTTTGTATTTATAGATTTTTATTTAAGTTCAATAGCATTATAATTTAAAAGTTTGTTGCGAAACCTAATGTTATTTTTTATGATTGTTATTTTAATATTACATACATTAAGTTTCACTTGTCTCTAAGACACAATGCATTAACGTGGTCTTTAATTTTTCTCAGTTGATTTCTATGTCCTCTAAGTTATGTGCGCACATGTAGGCATTTAATTTTCTATTTAGTTGAACAAGTAGATACACTCGTCTTACACATGGCATAATGCATGCCTTACATAGAATAATACAATCAGTTTGAGTGTATCACAATTCCAAAAATTAAAGTCATGATGTCACACACCCCGAGAACCCCAAAATTGTGTGTAAGTCAAAATAAATAACACATACAAGACTTCTAACGGGAAGTCAGGAAATGATAAGAAACAATAAAGAAGTTTTCAAAACCTGATAGCATAAGTATAAATAGCATCTAATACATTTCTAGATTCTATAATACATCTTAAGTTTCAAATGTAAATTAAATATTGTAAATGATAGATGGAGACCAATGACAATCTGAAAAAAGAATTTCACCACAACTCTGAATTAAAAGAAATCACTAGATCTGATCAGCCGCTGCGAAGATCAATCTAACTAAGATCTGCATCAAAAGGATAAAAAAAGTAGGGGCGATGACAATCCACATGTACTCATTAGGTTAGACCGATTGAGTCAGACTTAAAATATAAACTATGAAAAGCTTCCATCTGCACGCTGAAAATTTTTATTCCGACATTGGTGCTGCCAATTTATATAATAACGGTGTGAATAAAGTAAACACAAAAGGGGTATAAATTATACTCAAATCAACATATAAACAAGTTACATAATACAACAAAGTGGATCAATGTGATGTAATGAGATGATAAAATGATGGAATGATGTGGTGGAATCAAGATCGTCGCATAATCTGTCATGTACACTTTGTAGAGTTTTAGCTTCTAGACAAGGACCCATGGGAACTAGCAGTCCATATGCCAATCTCATTCTCAATATCTCATCAATTTGTCACCTAATTTGTGTCAAGAATATAAGTAAGGTGTCATATTTTCTTTCGACAAGAGATAGTATTTCTCCACTTTCTCATATTTCCATGAACAGTGATATGTTGAATGATGATGAATGCATCACAATACATACAACACAAAGGTATTATCAGTTAATCAAGTATTTTAAATAACATAAAGTTCTCAAACTAAACAAGTTATGAAACATGACCTCAAATGATAGGGATAGTGGAGGAAACCATTTGAAGTTAGTCTTTATTACTTAGACATGTATTTTTTTCATTTTAAAATGTTTCAAAGATCAACTCAAGTCCTTAACTCGGGCATATATATGTCCAATATAATGATAAGCCACACAACTTCTCACCCGGGAAATTATTCAAATATAACAGGTTTCTAGCAACAATTAAAGGTATCATACAACCCTCCACACAGGCTAAGTATCACAAATAGGCATCACATGAAATAAATAAGAAGGTCAACACTTACCAACCTCTAAAACTCATACTACAGTTCATTTCATAGTTGACTTCCTAAGAAACATCACTTACTCTTGTTATCTAGAAGAGGGATAGACAAACCTACCTTGAAGATCGAAACTTTTCTTGGACAACTCTATCGAAGCCTCCACACACATTGTCACGATCCAAAGTATACTCTAAGTGTAACATGGTGTATAGTAGACCCCCCCTAAAGGCCCTACACAAGCCACTTAGCATACATCATACAAGATAATAGAAATAAAGATTTCAAAAGAAACAGTTATATATCATAAAAGAGTTTGATAAAGCAGAAGTCTAATATAGTCTCAACAAACCATCTATTACATCAAAAGGAATTTGTTGGGATGTAGCCCATACACCACATATAAATGTCTAAAATCGAAGTAAAGAAAAGTGTCTCGATCCTCGGAACATGAAGACTCACCAATCTTCGAGTGACAAGGGATCAACTAGCCATGAGTATGAAAGGTAGGAGCGTCGGACCCTACATTAGTGAAATAATGTAGGCACAAGTAAGCGTTAGTACATGGAATGTACTAAGTGTGATAGCAATGGATAAGAGTTATGAAATCATTCTAAAAATGACTTTACATGACATGCAATGACCAAGATAAATCATAAGATAAAATGTTTGAAAACATAAGTCATAATCATGGTCGATACAAGCTTAACATATTTAATTCACTTGTGAGATACTTTGAAAGTAATCTTATTTCATTATTGTGGGATGTGTACCATTTAAACGACATAGACCATGTGATCTATAACATGAAATCTGATGTCTATCCCACACTGAAAAGAAATGTCCTCACTTGCCAAGGTATGAACCATGAATCTGAGCTAAAGTGGATCCACTAGCTAGTGTCTATCTGAGAAAAATCCTATGGTGGCACGTAGTTCTGTGACCTAGAGATTGCTACTAAAGGTCCACATATACTAAAAAAAACCTTCATCCCTAAAGCCCACTCGGTGCTAAGTAAAATTCCACAAAATAATCATTAATCATATTCATATTATCATCCATAGAAAGACATAATAAAACAACGAATCCAAGTTAAAGTTATTTAGAATAGCTCATATAAAACTTGATTCAACTTAGGTGAGAAAACCTTTCGACCTTATGAATCCTTATGTGAGAAAACATTTCACAATCATGATCTTAGTAGTATGTGAGAAAATCTTTCACAACAATAACAACATTGATACTTTACTCTCAAAGCATCCTCAAATCATTTACATCTTTTTCATAAAAGCATGCATGTCTTTATAAAAGTCATATATTGTCACGCCACGAGCCTACACCCTGGACGTGGCCGGCACTCAAAAACCATTGTTGGTCCCAAGCAAACCCTTGGCCTGACTTACTTACTGAGCGGAAGATTTTACTCAAGATAAATACTTTTAAAAACAAGTAAATTGAACTGCTCAAAATATAACTTAGAATGTAATAAATAACATTCACTGCCAAAGTGGCAACTCAAGTCTCAACTTAACTAAAAAGGGAAGTAAAGACTCATGAACTATTATCACTAACTATGTCTATGAAGCCTCTAAAAAAATGAGATGGATGTCGGGAGAATACCCACCACATCCTAATGAACTAAAATACGGAAGGAAATAAAAACGATCCTTCGGAAAGCTAAGAGGCTCACCAAACGACTCTGAGTGCTCAACTGGATCAATGAGGCGCTTGATGTTGATTCTGATTACTTGCGTCTGCATCATAATAAGATGCAGGCCAACTGGAATCAGTACATTGAATGTACGAGTATGCGAGTTGGAATGTTAAACATAACTTAAGCTTGAAAAGAATCTGTAAGAAACACTTACCTTGGCTTTACTCAACTCCTGAATAACTTAACTCACAATAAAGCAATAAAGATATGCAATATATAGAAATCTTGTAAAACAGTGGAAAATAACTTAGTTCGTTAAATAAAATGCAATAACAAACTCAACTTTACTCATATAATAAAGTAATATAGTTTATGTGGGAGTTTCTCTAATCGACAACCACCACTCTGAGTCTAAGTGGTGATACAACGTCTTGTCCATGCTGCCAGAACTGTCTTATACTTTACCGTCATATAGAACACCTTAACTAAGTAAATCCACTAGTCTATGCTAAAAGCATCTTAAGGAGTCATCTAAAAAGTATGATCCTTTACTACCCATGATGGCTATATGGTGTTTGGAGACGTGAGTTATCCGAACTCAAACTCGTTCCCATATCGGTGTTCAATACTACTCCCAAAATATACTTAACTCATATGTTTGTAAAAACAAAACTCTTTCTTTGGTTTGAGATAATTACTCAAAAACTTAGATTAAAAGCTCTCTTGGAAATCTCAATTTCCTTTCTTGCTCAAATGTGAAAATATTTTAACTCTCGGGAATACTTAGTTCCCGAATAATCTTTGAAGAATGAACTTTACTCTTACTCTTTACTGAAAACTAGCTCAAAGGCTCTTTTGAAAATCTCAGTTTCCTTTCTAGTTTAAATGTGAAAACATTTACTCTTTAGAAATACATTGTCCCGATATACTTTTTTGACGAAATGCACTTCAAACGTTACTCTTTACTCAACTCAAAACTCAAGTCTTAAAATAAAGTTAAAATATTTGTAAAAGACCTTTGAAAAACATTATGAACTTCTCTTAACTTGACTCTTGACTTCTCTTGACTTGACTCTTAACTTCTTTGACTTGACTCTTAACTTTCCTTGAATTGAATTATGGATTCAAGGATTCTAATTTGTGATAGAAAAGATCTCATGATGTTTAGGAATAATTTTAGATAGCTAAACATGAGAAATGATCAAGAAATCACTGCCTGGAAACTAGTCCGCGATGTGGAGGTGTATTTAAATTTTGGTCGCGAAAATACTTTTTGAGTCAGAATGGTCCGTGTCCGCGACGCGGAGCTAGTGCCCAGATTTGCCCAACTAATTTTCTTCTTCATTTTCCACCCCAATTCGTCCAAACTCAATTCTTTTTCCCAAATTATTTTTAGATACAGATACCCAACAAATGTACCTAAGAACCTAACTCCCACATAATTTGACGTAACGATCTCAGAAACTTCTCAATCTTAGCCCAACTCAAGAACAACATCAAATTCAAGAATACATATCAAGAACATCAACTTTTAAACACTTTTAGGACGAATTCACGCTGAAATAAACATGATTGGCGCATGGGTGAATGAACCCAACGCTATGAAAGACTCACATACCTCATAGGGATCACCCCTTGACGAAATCCACAAGCCTAGCTTCAAGTACGACGAACCTTGCTCTTTCTCCTCTTTTCTCCTCTTGCGTTCTTTCTCCAAAAACCCTAGCGTAAATTTTCAATTGTCTAAACTGAATTGGTTCAGTTTACACCCCAATTTAATTGCTAAAACCGAATTAACTTAATTGGGTGGTGAAAAGACCATAATGCCCTTCTAAAATTGGGATTGGACTTTTCTTATTTGAACAACCCAACTTCAAATGGGCATATCTCACTCATACAAACTATGAATCACGCAAACTCGGCGGCGTTGGAAAGATAATTCTAAAATATTTCCTACGGTATCTGGAAGCACACCTAACTCATCATGATCTAGGAGTTATGGTTGTTTGAAGTTGACCAAAAACCCAAACTTAACATAATTTATGAAATTTTCCAATTTTTTCATTTTTTCCAAAAACAACTTTTTTTAATTCTAGCTCTTTCTTGTTCTTTCAAAAAGCGAGGTGTTACAATATCTCCCCCTTAGGAACATTCATCCTCGAATGAGATTACTCTTACTAGGCTAAGGGTGTAACATCTAACGTACAACTCAAACACCCAACAAGCAATATAAAAACAACATGCCAACTTATAAATAAATAAGAAGAAAAGGATTAGTACCTTAATTTGAAACTTCTCCGGATTCGAAGAGATGTGGATATCTCTTCTTCATATCTTCCTCAACTTCCAAGTAGCTTCCTCAACAAACTGGTTCATTCAAAGAACTTTGACTGATGCCAACTCTTTTGTTCTAAACTTACGAACTTGGCGATCTAGAATCTGAAGTGGAATCTCCTCATAAGATACGCTAGCCTTGATTCCAATAGCTTCAGTTGGTATGATAAATGAAGGATCTCTCATACACTTTTCCAACATGGAGATGTGGAACACCGGATGTCCTGCTGCTAACTCTTGTGGTAGCTCTAACTCATAGGCTACATTGCCAATCCTCTTGGATATTCTGTAAGGACCAATATACAGGGAACTAAGCTTCCCTTTCTTACCAAATCTTATAACACCCTTCATGGGTGAAACTTTCAAGTATACTCAGTCATCTACTTCAAACTCTAACTCCCTTTCTCCTATAATTAGTGTATGATTTCTGACGACTTTGCACTGTTTTCAACCTCTCTTGAATCACTTTCACTTTCTCCATAACTTGATGAACTAAATCTGGTCCTATCAACCTTGCTTCACCAACTTCAAACCATCCAATATGAGATATTCATCTTCTCCCATAAAGAGACTCATATGGAGTCATTTGGATGCTAGCATGGTAACTATTGTTGTAAGCAAACTTAATGAGAGGTAGGTGATCATATCAATTACCTTTGAAATCAATCACACAATCTAAACCAACTCTAGACGCATCGCAACATAAAACAAAGCCTTGCATATACTGGGGCAGTAGTCAACCTCTTTTTCAATTCCTAGAAGCTTTTCTCACAAGCTTCAAACCATTGAAACTTCACTATTTCCTTAGTCAACTTAGTCAAAGGAGATGATATAGATAAATATTCATCGACAAACCTTCTATAATATCCAGCCAATCCCAAGAAACTCCTAATATCAGTTGGAGATGTGGGTCTAGGTCAATTCTACACTGCCTCTATCTTCTGAGTATCAACTTTAATTCCCTCTCCAAACATAATGTGGCCTAAGAATGTCACAGACTCAAGCCAAAACTCACACTTAGAGAACTTGACATATAACTCTCTATCTTTTAAAGTCTGGAGAACTATTCTGAGATGGCTAGCATGATCTTCCTCATTCCTCGGATAGATTAGTATGTCATCAATGAACACAATAACAAACATATTTAAATAAGGCTTGAATACTCTATTCATAAGGTCCATGAATGTTGCAGGTGCATTGGTTAAACCAAACGACATGACCAAAAACTCATAGTGACCATAACGGGTCTTGAAGGTTGTCTTTGGAATATCACATTCCCTTACTCTTAACTGATGGTAGCCAGATCTGAGGTTTATCTTAGAGAAACAAGTAGCACCCTGAAGCTGATCGAAAAGATCATAAATTCTCGAAAGAGGATACTTATTCTTGATGGTAACCTTGTTCAACTAGCGGTAATCTATACACATCCTAAGGGAACCATCTTTCTTTCTCACAAATGGGACCGGAGCGCCCCAAGGTGAGATATTTGGTCAAATAAAACCTTTCTCTAAAAGATCT
Organism: Solanum piurae; assembly: GCA_029582685.1. Taxonomy (NCBI): domain Eukaryota; kingdom Viridiplantae; phylum Streptophyta; class Magnoliopsida; order Solanales; family Solanaceae; genus Solanum; species Solanum piurae. The sequence goes on from JAJOOO010016012.1 coordinate 17,541, forward strand.
TTCAACTGCTCTTTAAGCTCTTTCAACTCTACTGGTGCCATTATATATGGCGAAATAGAGATAGGATGAGTATCTGGAAGAACATCTATACCGAAGTCTATCTCTCTCTCACGAGGGACTCCGGGAAGATCATCTGGGAAAACTTCTGGAAACTCTTTTACCACTGAAACTGATTGAATATGAGGTATCTCAACACTAGAGTCATTAACTCGGACTAAGTGATAGACACACCCCTTGGAAACTAACTTTCGCCTTAAGCTACAAAATAAAATGACCCTTAGGCATTGCTGAACTGCTCTTCAACTCTATAACTGGTTCACTGGAAACTGAAACTTGACTACTCAAGTTCTACAATCTATTGATGCATAACAGGCATGCAGCCAGTCCATACCTAGGATGACATCAAAATATACCATGTCTAACTCAACTAAATCAGCCATGATACTCTTGTGATTGACGGAAATGGAACAACCACGATATACTCTTTCTACTAGAATAGACTCACCATCAGGTGTAGAAACATTGAAGGGCTCAAGAAGTTGCTCAGGAAGAACATCAAAATTAAAGACTTAGATCATACCGGTGACAACATCTGGCGAATCCTCTTGCTCTCGGTGACTAGCGATAGCATAAAGACGGTTTCATTCTTCGTCTGCCTTGAAGTAGCTCATCTAGATGCAGCTCTATCTCGTGGAGCAACTGAAGAAGACTGGGCTCTATTTCCCATATTACCATTACTATGTCTTCTCTTAGGACACTCTCTCATAAAATGACCGTTCTAGCCACACTTGAAGCAACTGGTGGAGCCATCACGACACACCCCTGAGTGGCTCCTACCACACTTAGCACATGCAGGAGTCTTAGTACCCCCTTGTGCCTTACTACCTTGCGAATGTGCAGGTCTAGCTCTGAAGTTCTGAGAATTCTGACTATTGTACTCACATTTGTTCCTTGGTGCAGGTGCACTAGTAGATGATGGAGCAGGTCCTTTCTGCTTAAGTTGGAAACAAGACCGGTTCGCATTACTATTTTGCTGCCCGGATTTATTCCCTGATGTCTTAGCCCTCTTATTCTCGAACTATTCTCTATCCTTCAGCTGGTCCTTCTCAACTTGTTGCACATGGATCATCAGCCTTGCTATGCCCATGTAACATATTAGCATGTCCGCCTTACTTTTCTTACTTGATAGACGAGTCAACCCAAGTACGAATAAACTTATCCTGCTCCTCAAGCCAGCAACCATCTCTTTGCTTCTCTTATCTCACGAGGGAAGAAATGCCTCATGAAGGCACTCTCGACCATAGGCTAGCTCAAAATCGGTTACGCGTAACCACGAGTTAGAAAGATACTTTTATAGAGATATACTCTATCGCACAAAGTGAGTATGAAAGAAGTGAAGGAATTCCTAAATGTTGCAGCCTCCTAATTATAGATGTGGTGCGCTTCACATTGATAACTAGGACTTTACAAACACGGCTTCATAGACTTCCTAGGACTCTTGAACTCTGTGCTCTGATATCAAGTTTATCACGCCCCGAGCCTACACCCTAGACGTGGCCGGCACTCGAGAACCATTGCTGGCTCCAAGTGAACCCTTGGCCTGGCTTACTTACTCAGCGGACGACTATACTCAAAATAAATACTTTTAAAACAAGTAAACTGAACTGCTCAAAATACAACTTAGAATGTAATAAATAACATTCACTGCCAAAGTGGCAACTCAAGTCTCAACTTAACTAAAAAGGGAAGTAAAAACTCATGAACTAACATCACTAACTATGTCTATGAATCCTCTAAACAACTGAGATGGACGTCGGGATAAGACCCATGACATCCTAATGAACTAAAATACTGAAAGCAATAAAAAGGATCCTCTAGAAAGCTAGGAGGCTCACCAACTGACTCTGAGTGCTCAACTGGATCAACGAGGCACTGGATGCTAATCCTGATTACCTGTGTCTCCATCATAATAAGATGCAGACCAACTGACATCAGTACATTGAATGTACGAGTATGCGAGTTGGAATGCTAAACATAACTTAAGCTTGAAAAGAATCGGAAAGAAACACTTACCTTGGCTTTACTCAACTCCTGAATAACTTAACTCACTATAAAGCAATAAACATATGCAATATATAGAAAGCTTGTAAACCAGTGGAAAACAACTTAGTTCGTTAAAGAAAATGTAATAACAAACTCAACTTTACTCATATAATAAAGTAATATAGTTTTTGTGTGGAGTTTCTCTAACCGACAACCACCACTCTGAGCCTAAGTGGTGATACAACGTCTTGCCCACGCTGCCAGAACTGTCCTATACTTTGCCGTCATATAGAACGCCTTAACTAAGTGGATCCACTAGTCTATGCTAACAACATCTTAAGGAGTCATCTAAAAAGTATGATCTTTTACTACCCATGATGGCTACATGGTTTATGGAGACGTGAGTTATCTGAACTCAAACTCGTCCCCATATCGGTGCTCAATACTACTCCCAAAATATAATTAGCTCATATGTTTGTAAAAATAAAACTCTAGCTTTGGTTTGAGATAATTACTCAAAAACTTAGCTTAAAAGCTTCTTGAAAATCTCAGTTTCCTTTCTTGCTCAAATGTGAAAACATTTTAACTCTTGGAAATACTTAGTTCCCGAATAATCTTTGAAGAATCAACTCTACTCTTACACTTTACTGAAAACTAACTCAAAGGCTCTTTTGGAAATCTCAGTTTCCTGTATTGTTTAAATGTGAAAACATTTACTCTTTGGGAAACATAGTCCCGATATACTCTTTTGAAGAAATGCACTTCAAACGTTACTCTTTACTCAACTCAAAACTCAAGTCTTAAAACAAAGTTACAACATTTGTAAAAAACTTTAGGAAAACTTTATGAACTTCTCTTAACTTGACTCTTGACTTCTCTTGACTTGACTCTTAACTTTCCTTGAATTAAATTATGGATTCAACGATTGTGATTTGTGATAGGAAATATTTCATGATGTTTAGGAATAATTTTAGATAGCTAAACATGAGAAATGATCAAGAAATCATTGCCTAGAAACTAGTCCGCCACGTGGAGGTGTATTTAAATTTTGGTCGCGAAAATACTTTTTGAGGCAGAACGGTCCGTGACCGCTCCGCTCCGCGAAGGAGTTTTTCCCAAATCTAGGGAGCAGGTCCGCGACTCGGAGCCAGTGCCCAGATTTTCCCAACTAATTTTCTTCTTCGTTTTCCAGCCCCAATTCGCCCAAACTCGATTCTTTTTAGATACAGATACCCATCAAATGTACCTAAGAACCTAACTCCAACCAACTCGATAATTTGACATAACAATCTTAGAAACTTCTCAATCTTAGTCCAACTCAAGAACGACATCAAATTCAAGAATACATATCAAGAACATCAACTTTCAAACTCTTTTAGGACAAATTCACGCTGAAATAAACATGATTGGCGCGTGGGTGAACGAACCCAACACTATAAAAGACTCACATACCTCGTAGGGATCACCCCTTGACGAAATCCACGAGCCTAGCTTCAAGAACGACGAACCTTGCTCTTTCTCCTCTTTTCTCCTCTTGCGTTCTTTCTCTACAAACCCTAGCGTAAATTTTCAATTGTCTAAACTGAACCAATTCAGTTTAGACCCCAATTTAATTGCTAAAAAAGAATTAACTTAATTGGGTGGTGAAAAGACCATAATGCCCTTCAAAAATCCGGATTGGACTTTCCTTATTTGAACAACCCAACTTCAAATGGGCATATCTCACTCATACGAACTCGGAATTGCGCAAACTCGCCGGCGTTGGAAAGATAATTCCAAAATATTTCCTACGGTATCTAGAAGCACACCTAAATTATCCTGGTCTAGGAGTTATGGTTGTTTGACGTTGACCAAAAACCCAAACTTAACATAACTTAAGAAATTTTCCAGATTTTTCATTCTTTCCAAAACCACTCTTTCTAATTCTAGCTCTTTCAAGTTCTTTCAAAAAGCGACGTGTTACATATATAATAGTTCATAAGCTTCATCATGTATTCATATCATATGAATTCAACTGAAGATCATGTAATTACTTCAATTCATGCATTAAAAGATAGAAAACAATCAATTGAATCATAATTGGAAAGAACCCATGATTGAATAAAACCCTAACTTTGAATTGAGAATCTAACTTGTAAAATTGGAAGATCTTTGAGGAACCCTATGGAGGAAAGGACTCCATAGGTGAATACTAAGATACCTTAGTGATCAAGGCACAATAGCTATGGTGAATTGAAAATCTTGAAGTGAAACCCTAACTTCTTCTTCCTTAGTTTTAGAGAGAACTTTGGGGATGAACTTGGAGGAAAATTTATGATTTAGGAGAATGATTTAGAATGGGTAGTTTTACAACTTAAAACACTTATATAGGGCTTAAAATAGGAGTTAAAACGACATAGCTCTAGTGTTAAAGTACATAGGAAAACGACCAAAATAACATTGACTTAAAAGTTGACGGGTGTCTTATATGGATCCCTAAACGGTCCATATAAGTTAACACTGGCCATTAAGGGAGCCGTACAGGTGACCCCAATTCCTGACAGCCTTAAGCAGCCGGACCACTTCCCTAAACAGGTCGTGGACCCTTTTCACGAGCCGTTTAGGTTTCCTCGAAGGCTCCATGGTTGGTTTTAGGCCTATCGACCTGCCCGTTAACCCACTTTACCCTTTTCAAAGTTCGAGGTGTTACACACACACGATCATCGAAATGATCCCCAACTATAAATAGTGGAAAGAGTTCATCAAAAAGAGTCAAATGATACCCATATTGATAGGACTAGAAATCGGGGGTAAAATATTCTAAAAGTCTCTTAAAAATTGGGAATGGTAAAATTAGAATTTTATTTGAAAAACATGTTCTACAAGTAAAAAGGAATTTGTGGTTGAGAAAAACACATCAAAATTGAGCAAGAACCAAGTTTCAAATCAAGAAATTACCAATTTTTTCAACTTGGGGGGGAAAATAAAATACTGTTAGAAACGAGAAATTTAGGAAAATCTTTTTCAAAATCAGTTTACCCACAATACAAGGACCTTAAATTTTGAAAATCAATGAAAATCGATTTCAAATTGACGTTTAAATTAACAATTTTTTATTTCTCTACTTTGAATTTTAAAATCTCCACTTTGTGGATAGAAATCATGAAATATGAAAGAGATATTATTGGGAAAAGAGTAAAATAGGGTTAGAAATACGTACCTAATGATTATGAAAGAAAAACGCATCAAAAATTGCCTCAAAAGCCCATTTTCCATCGCTAAAAGTCTATTTTCCGTAGCTAAAAGTGTACACCAACAACCTTTAAAATATTTTTTTGACCATCAAAACTCATTCGGAACCCTATAAACACGAAATAATAGTGCAAATTTATCATAAAACATATTTCGGAATCAATGGAATCGTCGGAATTTCAAAAGAAAAGCTTTTATTATAGAAATACCCCTTTCGAACTCATTTAGGCCAAAAAATCAACTTTTAACCTAAAATATCTAAATCACAACCTATGATCCCAAGACTCTAACCAACCACCCTACTAGACCGAATTCGACATTCCAGACTCAATGAAACTAATAGAATCCCATCCAACACTCGGATCACGAAATTGTGACTAAAATCAACTATTTCAATATAACTCAACTCAGAAGGCTCAAATCCATCAAAATCTCACCTGATCGCATTGGGGACCACACTAACCAGTTTTGGAACACATAATAAGCATGAAACGTCAAGGGGAAGGGAAAAATGTCATTTCACACATCAAAGTAATTTCTCAAAAAATTGGACATTATAGAGTGTATCTCATATGAATTGTCATGTAGAACATGTGTGTCTATTTATTCAAATTTATAAAAGTTTAAGTATCTACTTGTGCACATCCAAAGTTGAAGGGCATAAATGACAACTGAAACCAAGTTAAAAGGAAACATTTATGTAACTATGCATATCTCTTATTCTGTATTATCTATGTAGATAAGCAAATTTTGAATTCCATTACTGAACAAATATTTTCTAAATTATTAAAAAATTATTTACAATATAAATAATATTATAAAACATGAGCAATATAAAACAAGTAATACAAACAAGAGATGTGGAGATTATAATGTAAAAATTATCTTATTCAAATGTCTTCAAGACTCAAGTGATCTTACAATAGTGAATGATAACCATATTTTATAGGTTGATAAATCACTCCAAAAGTTACTGTATTAAATGCCCAAATTAATAGATACATTATTATCCAAATGATTCATAGAACCTAGGAAATATGTATGCATGAATGTAAGTAGTTCATGTATTAAGTAAATGGGCAATCCACTAATTTAGTGGATTTAGTAAAAAAAGAGAAAAGACATAAAGTGACATCTGAACTTGTCCCGAATTTTTAAAAAGACACTTTAACTATGCGGGCGTCCTATTACCCCACTAAACAATCTTTAATTGATATTATTGCATCATTTTTTGTCCACCTTACATAGAGAATGTGTGCACTCTCTCAAAGAGAGTGAGCAAACTAAAATAACTAATATAATTTTATTTTTATAAGTATTTTATTATAAAATATATTTTCTTATTATTTTAACTTTTTTTCCTTAGTATTTTTTCTCGTTTTTCTTCAAAAATTCATTGTCATCTCCATTGAAGCTTCTCACTTTCAATTTCACCATTTTTACCACAACTTCACCTTCCTTTTTTACTACTATTAGTTTTACTCTCTTTAATTTTAAAACTTAATCTAAATATTTTCTTACATTTCGAACAATTTGATAAACCCATTAGATTTCAAGATGATTAGGAGGTATCATATAGTTATTTCAATTTTTAGGGAATTTATTGATTCTTTTAAAATTATCATTTCTAAGTTATATGAAAAGGAGTAATTGACGATACCTTCAAAATTTTAAATTTTCTTAGAGAAATAATTAGTTTTGTTATCAACAATTCAATAAAATATTTTTTTATAAAAAATGTTATCAAATATATTTTCCATTTTTATTAATTCCTTTTGATGCATCAAAATATGTTTATAAGGTTATTACATTATAGATTTCGTTAAAATAAGTCACATTATTTTTTAAAATTTTGTTCATTTATTTCATTATAGAACGACATCAAATTGTATAATCAATCAATATTTTTACCTATTTTTTAGACCAAATTTATATTATTTTAATAAAAAAATGTTTTATAGATTAAAAAAATAAAAACATTAATATGATTTATTAAAAGAAGTAGAAAAAACAAAAAAACTGATAATGTAGGAAAAAGAGAAAAAAATGATTATTTTTCAAAATTGATGAAAATGTTTGATTTTTAAAGTAAAATTTGAAGGTATAAATAATTGGCATAATACATAAATATGCCTTTATATTTGACTTCAATTCATATTTATGCTCTCTAATTTTGAGTGCGCACAAGTAGACACTTAAACTTGTATAATTTTGAATATATAAACACATACATCATACATGATATTCTACACGACAATTTACGTCCAATGTGTGTTATGTTACGTAAAATCTATGTGTCTACTTGTTCAACTTTATATAATTATAAGTGTCTACTTGTGCATACTCAATCATAAAAGACATAAAAGTGAATGAGACCCAATTAAAAAACAAATTTATGTATCATGGCTAAATAATTTATGGCCCTTAGTTAATATACTAGAAAACAAATGGAGAGATGTAGAAGGTAGGGATGTGTGGGGTGGGGGACAGGAAGTTGAATGAGTAACAAATGGAATAATTAGGAAAGGTCACATCAATGTCACGAGACAAGTTTAATTCCCTCAACCTCCCACTTTCTTCTATCAGAAAACCCTCAAATGCTCCCTTCCCATATATATGACATGAAATGAATACACAAATATTAAACAACTCTCTGACTTTGCTTTTATTACACTCTGTTATTTCACTTTCGGCCCGCCTCCGAAGCCTCTTCTCTTGGGCGACTTCACTTTCCTACTCTTCTCCCCTCTTGGATCATTTTTTTAAAAAAAATAAATAACTATTAACAGTAATAAATATAAATATTCATAAGAAATGATAAAAAATTTATCGGTATTAGTTAATTATCATTAGATATAATATAAATATAGGATTTAGGGACATTTATAAAGAGTGTTAAGTATCGCTAAAAATACAGCAATATTTAAGATATTATCATTAATTAATTACCGCTGTAGATCCTTTTTGGTGGAGGACTAATGGATACACTACTCGTGGATCATTTGTTTTGGAAATAAACCGTGGAGCATTATATCGACATTAATATAATATGGAGAGAATTAAAATAATAATAATATATAATACTTGTTTGGTTTAAACATAATTGATAAAAAAAAAATTGGATAATCTTTTATTTGTAATATTTACCTTAATCTTCTTAAAGGACTTTAGAAGAAGAGCATTGTAGTCATTCAATTGTTTTATCCAGGAGATTTTTAATACTTAAATAAAAATTCAACAAAACAAAGAGATTAAATAGTTTCACATATATTATTATATACCTATTATTTCATGAGCTAAACAATCTCAAGCAGTGTAAGGAATTTCGACACTATCATGTATTATGTGTGATTGTGTACGTTCCACTGTATTTTACTACTTGTAAAGTCAAAACAATTCTTCTTTAATTACTATTCATTTAAATTATTACTCCTTTGGTTCTAATTTATGTGAATTAATTTGATTTGACATATAGTTTAAAAAATAAAGAAAGATTTTTGAAACTTATGATTTAAAATAAGTCATAAATATTTCTGTGTTTAAGTATAAAACAAAATATTATTTAAAGTTAAACTGTGTACTAAATATAAAAATATATAAAAAAATTTAATAAGTCATATAAATTTAGACATAAAAAATACCAATTATATTTTGAAAAACTTAAAATGAGAGTTGATAATGAAAATAGTCTGTCCTGTTGGTGGGGATATAATTAAAAAGGAAGGGAAAAAACATTAGAATATAAAAGTTTAGAGTGGTAGAAAGGAAAATGCCAAATTAGAACAGTAAAGTTCCTTTTGTTGCGTTTGGCATTATTGTCACCATCTTTATATGCTTGTCCCCTACCCCTTGTTACTACAAACATTCACCTTCTTTTAATTTCCCCCTTAAAAACGCAAGCTTAAATATTGCCATTTTATTCGTTTCCAAAGCACACACCCTTGTGCATGATTCATTATTAACTCCTTTCTCTTTCTACCACCATATATATGTATTGAAATCTCAAAAGAAAAGGCTGAAAAGATAGCTGTTACTCCACGAGATCCAAAGCTTGACTTTCACCTGTCCATCACAAAAATCGAGCCATATGCACTGAAACTGGAAAAAAGAAAAACGTACCTTTTGACCAAAGTGTTCGAGGACATACAACACTGTGGCACGGAAAATAGAATTAGGAGGTACTCAGCTATAACATCTAATTTCCTTTGATCATGAGAAGTTTTGTTGTTGGTTTGGAGGGTGGTCATCCATACGAATGACTAGGGATTGATTTCCTCGATCTCAATGCTGTCTTCTGAGTCGAGTCTGTTGTATAGGACTTATCTAGTGTAATTTGTAGTGTGCACAAAGTGTGGGTTATCCTTGGGTTCTAGATCGTGAGAAGTTAGATAATAATAATAATAGTATATTAAGCTCTTACTTCCACACTTTCACGGGATCCAATCCCCATCGAATCCTTAGTACTCATTAATTACTGTTAGTTTATTATAGATAATTTTTCATTATTAATTAAACCTTGTTTTATCCTCAACTTATATGGGGTAAAATTGCTTTTATTTTAACATTAACAGTAATCAATCCTGATTTTTGTTATATCTGCGCTGCTTCTTTCTTCTTCAATATCCACCTTATTTATGTAGTGATGATGGCTGTTATTTGCAGGTATTAAAGAGAGAGAATTTGTAGTAGTCGTGAATGGCTTCATCTTCATCACCTTCATTATCATCCTACTCACCATGTGCAGCATGTAAATTCCTTCGTCGTAAATGCCAACCAGAATGTGTGTTTGCACCTTACTTCCCTCCTGATCAGCCCCAGAAATTCGCAAATGTTCACAAAATATTTGGAGCCAGCAATGTGACAAAGTTACTAAATGAGTTGCGGCCTCACCAAAGGGAAGACGCTGTCAACTCTCTTGCTTATGAGGCAGACATGCGCCTCCGAGATCCAGTCTATGGTTGCGTTGGTGTCATCTCTCTTCTCCAACATCAGCTCCGACAGCTTCAGCTAGACCTTAGCTGTGCAAAGTCCGAACTGTCAAAGTATCAAAATGTAGGAGGCATTGCTAGTACAACTAGTCATTTGGGATTCAATTTGATAGGAGGAGGAGGAGGTGGGAGAGATCATAACCAACTCTTGTATCACCATCAGTTTTTTCCTAGAGATCAACAACAACAGCAGCAGCAACAACAACAACAGATAATCCGCGGACTTGATGGAGGAAGTAGCAATTTTGATACAACTAGAGGTGGATTTAAAATTTAAATTTGATTGTTTCAACTCATGATTCAATTCCCTGCATAAAATTATGATTTTAATAGTTATCAAAATTGTAGTAATTAATTTTTCAACTAGCAGCCCCTTTTATAGGGCAGCATACAACATGATGAAGATCAGCATTTCTAAATAATATAATATGTAATCACAGGCACTATCATCAGTATAATTATCTCAAGTATATTTTTAGACCAATATTACATGCATTTACTGGATCTAGAGTTCTTCATCCATTGCTGCTTACACCACCTGCAGCTGGATAAAAATTGGAGTACAAACATGGAATTGCACAAAACAAAAATCGTAACTGGGCGATTCGAATTACAATAAATATTACTCCCCTCTTTTTCATTTATTTGTATGGTTTTGATTTAATACGAAGTTTTAAAAAGTAAAACTTTTAAATTTTGCGATCTCAAATTATTACGTGTATAATCTGATACTAAGAAGAGAGTAAACAATTATTTGAGGGCAAAAGGAGTATTCCTTATTAGTGAGGGTTCGATTCTCCACATTGTAATCTCTTCCCCATTTCCCCTACCCCAAATAACCCTTAAGGGTATGTGATGAAAATAATTATCAGTTTAAATTAGTTGGATCTCTCTTTCAAAAATCCTATATAAAACTCTTCTCTTTAGTTTATCATAAAAATAATGTTACATTTGTATTTGAGAACTTTTTTTTTACTTTGATTAGAATGCTTTACAATTATAGAAACTCTTAGAGCAGTAGTGACGGAGTCAGAATTAAATTAAACAAGTGTTTTTTCTGTTTTTGCACATATATGACTTTTGAATAACCTTTGATCCTTAAAAGAATTAGAGGTTAAAATCTCATATATGGCAATTTTGTATTTGTTTTTGAATTTACTTGTCAAAATTCATGCTTGTATAATCCTGAATAAAGCAAAGATAGGTGATGCCCCTAACTTAAGGGATTATACAGAGAATTAGAGATTTAATGGGTTGGATTCTCTCTATGCCCCCCTTTTTATGTCTTCCAGATGCGTTGAGAAGGAGTTGTTGAACACATTAACTAGTGAAGGACAATATATTGAACAATCAAAAATATAAAACCAGACACCTTTTAAATGCACAAGTATTTAAGGAGGCCATTCAATTTATTTGCTTTATTTTTATAAATACATATTGTCTTTTCCTATTTTGACACAATATTAAAAGACATTTTAATACATTCAATATAATTTTATTTTAAGACCACAACATTCAAAAGTTTTTCCATTTTCTTAAATTTCATATGAAATCAGAATCAATCAAACAATTTAAAATGGATGAATACAAGCTTGTGTTTGGACATACAATATGAGGTCATGATTTTTAATTAGGAGAATCTTAGTAGTTTAGTTGGTTGGTTACCTGAACTCCACCTTATTAGTGAAGGTTCGATTCCCCGCATTGTAATCCCCTTCCCCACCCCCAATTTTTTTTTTAAAGAAAATAAAAATAAAAAATAATTTCAAATCATGATTTGAATACGCCATCTGAAATCCTAACCTTAAACAAACCTCAAATTCTCTATGAAGTATGATTTGGGATTTCAAATCGTGATTTAAATACTTTTTAAAGGTAAAACTTGACTCATAACTTATGTTTTGTAAAAAAAAAGATCCATCGTTTTAAATTTTGTAAAACAAGACTCTTGTTTGCAGAGGCGTATGCAAGAGGGGGTCACTGGGTTCATGTGAACCCATGCTCCTCTCCCAAAATCATATATAGTAGTGTTGTATTTTTAAATTTTTTGTTAAATATAGATGTGTGAACCCACACACGAAGTATCATACAATGTGACGATGATTGGGTGCACCTCTTAGTGAGGTTAGAAATATGTATTTTATAACTAATTTTTTATTCTTTCTAAAATTGGATAACACCTCTCTTAGTGGTTATTGATAGCACTTTTGGCGTTTTAATTAATTAAACATTTTAATTTTGGACCTATAATTTTAGAATTTTAACTGTTTTCAATGATAAGAACCTAAATGTCATACCGATTAGATCCACTTTTTCATAATAGTGCACCTATCATCTCGAAATCTTGATGTAAAAAAGATTATTCATACCATGTGGAATGATTATACTAAATAATAACAAGTTCTACCATCATTGACTAGTGAGTATATATAAAATTATCTTTATTTGAAAGTTAATAATAGCAATCATTTCTTTCTTCTTTTTAAAGAAACATGAAAATATGTGCTTATCAATGCGATATTCAGGATATTTCGATATCTTATGAAATATGATTTACTTATTGTATAAAAATTATGAAACTATAATACTTAATATTCATAATTTATAAAATTTTCACGAAAATAAGTATGCTTTAAATTACATATCAAAATAAAACTTGAACTCCATATCATTTTAAATTCATATTATAATTACTCATTAAATGGGCCCTTAGAATTAGGGTTTTGATTTTTGGAAAGCAAAAGAAGAAAAGAACAAAAGATAGTCACAGTGATGATGTGTAGTACTAGTTTTGGTGCAAACTGCAAAGCAATGATGGTATTTTGCCCTTTTTGAAATGTAAATGTTGGCAGTACAGTGCAGGTAGGTCTCTTTTTTCTCTCACAGCTCTCTCATACTCTCTACGTACCACTTCAAACAGCTGCACGCGTTTGTCCTCATAGTTTTACTATCAACAATTGATACAACACAAATTAAATTATTGAGAACTGTAATGGGATCAATAGACAACTTATTTTTGTTCTCTTAAAAATAAGTTTGACATGTTGATTATTGAATCGAAATGATTAGGTGTCATGTGAATCATAAAAAGACATATAATAAATTAACCAGATTTAATCAATTGACTTATGTATGATTCATAGAAAAAGAACAATTATTGAGAGAATGATCTTTTCCTAAACAAAACTTAATTTGAGGATATTACATTATAATGAGTGATTTTTTTAAAGTAAAAAAAGGGCCAAAATGGCAAGCTATATGTAGTAGATGAGGAAATTTTAATAATCACTATCATTTGACATGATTAGAGATTTATAACTATAATTTTGATATTTATCATTCATAGCTACTATTTAAGAATCTAAACAAGAAAAAAAAATCTCTCACACCTCTCTCCTCAATATCATTCGCCTCTCTCCCTATCTCTCTTTCTTTCTTTTCCTCTCTCGCTCGCCTCTTTTCTTTCTCTCGCCCCTCACTCTCATAGCATGTGTAAGAATGCTCGATTTTGAAAAACATGATCGAATGAATAGCACTAGATTGAAGTCATTTTAATAGCGATTATTAGTTATAGTTGTTGAAGTCTTGCCTTTTACACAAATATAGTAACTTTTCCTCAATAATATTATGTATAGTGACCATTTGTACAATGCACACGATGAAGATCAAACTCTATGGTATCTTTTAAACTGTTGAGTTATTGATTCTTTCCTTTTGGCGACAACAATTCTATGGGGACATTAAGACTAGAACAGAAACAAAGGGGCTCCATTACCAAAGTAACTGGACCTACTCTACTGGCCAACTTAAGAACTTGTCAAACTATATATTTCAAAGCCCGAGACATAATATATAAATATATTTTTTAATTTGACCTCATTTATACTGGAAAGGAGTCTAAAATGTCCTTCAACTATTCGAATTGGTATAAAATTATCCTTCATCCACCTTTCGGCTCACAAATATCCCTAACGTCAACCTTTTGGTTCAGAAATACCCTCAATATTAACTGTCTCATTCATATTTGCCCTCATTTTTATCAGCTCCCCTAAAGTTGATTAATTAATTAAATAATTATTTATTATGTTGTCTAATATGATTGGTCCAAATTTAAACTCTTCTCAAATAAATAATAAAAACCACATATAATTCATATTTTGACACGATACATTTGAAATAATATTCAGAAACTTTATTTATTTCATGATGTCTTTCCATTAGCCTATTTTAAATCAATACCCAATTTATTATAACCGAACTCATAACTTGGGATCCATCTAAAATGCGATTATGAATGTTCATATAAAAATATTATTATTTATTGATATAATTGTTTTAATAATTATTTAATTGTCTTGTTCTTTCCATCCTTTTTTTTTGTCTCTTGTTCTTAATTAGAATATCAGAGACTCAAACTTGAAAAGAACTTACATGTTCATATTCTTTTAATATATACTATTACCATGGTGGGGTAGGGTTGGGAGAGGAGAAAATATTATTTTTATTCGTTTATTATGAATTTTGAGTACACACAAAAGAAAAAATGATATTAAATTATCTTCTATCGAACCAATTATTTCTATATGAATGTCTTCGTTAATTCATGAAAAAAAGTAGAAGAGAGAGGAAGTAAAGAGGGGGGTGGGGGTGTGATTTTACTATGGAACCCAAAATTAGGTCAATCATGTGAGCTCATATATTCAGTAATTTCAAATTATTTTAACGGACAAGCGCCTAAAATACCCTTAAACTATGAGATTTGGTATAATATTGCTCTCTCATCCACCTTTTAAGTGTGGGTCGTAGAAATAAGGCATTTTGAGCCAAAAGGTTGACGCCAAGGGTAGTTGGGGGCCGAAAGGTAGACGAAGGGTAATTTTGTACCAATTCAAATAGTTGAGGGGCATTTTAATTTAGACCCTTCTCCGTTTTAATATTTATGTCCTCTAATATTGAGTGTGCACAAGTAGACACTTAAACTTATATAAAGTTCAACAAATAGACACACACGTTCTATATGACATCCTACATGACAATTTATGTCCAACGTGGTGTCCTACATGTGTTATGTCATGTAGGGCTCGTGTGTCTACTTGTTCAACTTTATACAAGTTTAAGTCATGTCTACTTGTGCACACTTAAAGCTGGACTGTTGGAGGGCATAACATGTGAAAAAATGTCAAGTTAAAGGGCACATTTATATATTATGTCTATCCCAATGTTACTAAGTAGAAGATATCAAAATTAAAGCCATATTAATTTGAAGAGTAATTCGATAAGTTTATGATGAAGCTTTATTGGTTAAACCTCAATTAAGAGGTTTTGCTGTAAATTTGGTGATCTACTAAAATAATTCATACGGTTCGTATTATCTGCTGTCTAATATTATTTTTGCACATCTTTTATTTCTGTAAGATATGTGAAAGTTTTAATAATAGGAATATTTGCGTGAAATACACCTATCTTCCTTTTTAATTATCAATCTTAATTAAGGTTGGAAGTCTTACCGAAAGTATTTGTATTTGATTACGAATACTTATAAGAAGTTCTCATAGCTTGAGGCGTGTCAAAGACATCATTATTTAGAATATTTCACCAGATATAAATGTATTCCTTAGAATTCAACAAACTCTTCTATTATAAAATTACTAGGAACCAATATCTAAAAAAAAAAAATTTAAAAGAAAATCCAACACAAAAAAATTGAAGAAAAAGAATTTTATTTCTTACTTTTAATTCTTTGTTCTTCTCTCTTATTCAAAGTGGAAACACATCGAGAATATATACAAGTGAATCACTCCAAAAAGAATAGAAAACGAATGTTCTCAAAGTATGGTTCAACCGCTATTGAATATCCCATAAATATGATGATTTCAAAGGGAAATAAAGATTTGTCATGATGAGTAATAATAACTCATTAAAAGTTAATAAAGAATGAATAAAGAAGTTGTTACTATTCATAGTAACTTTTGGATATACTCATTCCGTCCCTTTTTAGTTGTCATAATTTCCTTTCTTAAAGTTAAACGATAAGACCTTTAACTAACATTTTATGATGTATTTTTAATCATATTGATATGCAAAAAATTGCAACTTATAGTACTTTTCATATAGTTTTTGAATATCAAAATTTTTAGTTTACAATATCAAATTAATGTAATCTAATTTAACTTTGAAAATTATTCAAATTAACTTTCAAAAAGCGCAACATGACAACTTAAAGGGAACGAAGAGAGTATTGTAATTACTATAATAAAGAATCATTAACAGATATTAAGGAATGAACCTTTTTTTTAGCAATTCCGCTAGGCAATGTGTGCCTAAGGCTAGTTTTATTAATAAAGAGAAAATGATATCAATGAGAAAAGTACAAGCAAGGGCGACTAGGCCTTACCTTACTAATCTTAATGAGGTAACGAACCTCTACTAATTAACAAGCATGAAGAAATTAAGAGCTAGAGAAAACTAGATATTATATGATCATCATAGAGTTTATAATACACTCTATGATGATACTACAAATGAGTATGCTTAAGTAATGCAAAAATACAAAATCTAAGAATAAAATTGAGTTATCAACCTCAAACTTCATTTTATATATGTAAAAATTAAAAGAGATGGATTGCCTGTGTAAAGTAACCTGAAGTATTTTCCTCTTCTCTTCTTCGTCAAATATGTCCAACAAAACTTGATAGTTCTTCAGTTCTTTTTGGATTTACTAGATCGTGTTGTTGTTGACACTGTCATATGATTTTGCTTTGCCAGTCGCATTGGTAGGTGCCTTGGAGTGGACAATGCATGGAGCTCTTGATCGGAATTGATCATTAAGGCATCAAAGGTGTTAGAGCACACAACCTTCCTTGATACTTTATCTTCACAATTCACCGTTTGTTCCTTGTGTGTTGGGTTAGTGCAATCTAGTTGTTTTAGTTTGGTGTTACCTGGAGAAAACGTTTTGCATGGTACTTGAGTCCAGCCTCCTTTATCATTGTCCTGCAAAGTGAAGTCATGATCACATGTACCACCATATTCAGGAATTCGATCCAAATTCTCTTCACACTGTTGCACCTTATTAGCCTGGCCAGAATCTTGAATCATGGCCAAACTAGAATCTTTCCCAGATAAAACACCAGCAGTAGATAGTTTAGGCATCGTAACTAGATCAGACTCCAAATTAATCACAGGAACCACCGAATCACTAGTAACACCATCCTTCACACCCAAAACCAAAGTCTGCAAGACCGTAGCTAAGGGGCAATTTAGTGTAATTGTAGTATTAAGAGTATCATCTTGAACACAAGTATCTATAACTCGATCTCCATTATTTTTAATGGCCTCCACCATTGCTATTTCATTATTATTTGCATCTGTAACTTGAGTATTATCATCAATACTTTGATCTATATTTTTTAGTCCCCTCTTCTCATTTAAATTTTATCGCAAATCACCTTAAAATTTCTCACCATTGAATTGTTCATCTCCAACCAATCCATTATCTTTGCGATTGTTATCTTGATTCTTTTTCAAAATCAATGGACAACCATTTTCATCGTGACCTTGATGCTTACAATGGTTACAATATAAAGGTAAATTATCATAAAAAAATTCCTGAAAAACCTCTTGAATCTTACTGGTCTGCTCGTCCAAATACTGGAGACACATCCTCTTAGGCAGCTTGTCCATAAGATCGAGTATTACCTTCACCTTAGCAGTGCTAAGCCTTGTCTCGTCTTGTGTTGCCTTGTCGATAGCTATTGGCCTTCCAATCGCTGATGCCATCGACAACAAGGATCTCTTGGAAAATAAATCTGGTGATAATCGAGGCAAGGAAATCCACACCGCGGCCATTGAAGTTTCTTCTATTGAATTGAAATCTATTGTCCAAGGAAATACCCTATAAAGATGTTGTTGTCCATGGAAAGGAAAAAAGCTTATCAATTTTGATAAAGCAACCACATAATCTTAATATTGGTCTATCCTTAGTAGAATATGTCTATGAGCAAGTAAACCAACTAAACAGTTTCCTTTGATGCCCAAGTGTTTAGGTAAAACTGTTCGCAAATCCTTCACTTCTAGTGTATCAGATGAGAACTTAATAATTACAGCTTGATGTAATCTTTTTTCCTGTGAGAAAACCTGTCGTTCTCCCTTTGTGAATTGAATCGTAGGCTCTCCATGTACATATTGAATCTGTTTCAATTGGATTTTTTGTCAAATTTTGGGCAGCTTGATTTGTGGTTAATATAGTATCAAAGGATGTTTGTTGATTAGGCTTAGCCTTTCTCTCCCACAACTAGAGGCCGGGGAGAGATGTGCGCAAACATGGCTGCTGCTAGGGTTTAGGGTCCGCTACTCTTGTAGCTCCTTTGTCTTTGTTTCCTTTTCGATATTTCATCTGTAAACCTTAGATAATAATATGAATACTTTTTTTTTGAGATACTAGAATCATTTTTTCAATAATCTTCTACATATCTCAAAAGGAATATTATGGAATACACTGAAATAAGAAATTTTGGGGGATTTTCACAAATGAGTGTAATGAATCAAATTTGGTGTCCGTAGATTGTGAACTAGACCTAGATAAAATAAAATATAACTTAAAGAACAATTGGTGAAGTTTAGAACTTCTATAAACCAAGAATTCTTATCTAAGCTCATGGCCTTATTTTATCACATCATACTCACACAATCTTTGTCATTATCATGATTTTGCACTAAGAGGCCACACTCGTATCCAGATATTCATGAGTGCTCTAGAAATTTTTCACATTTTCATAGGAATGACACCACTCCACACTCATATAGGTCTAATCATCAAGTGTATTTTGTAGAAAAATACACCACCTATAAAGGATATGATTTAGTTTAAGAGTATAATTCAACTGCACTTTGTCTTGCAGCATTGTACTATATTCACATATCATAGGAGGGACATAATTTCATAATGCTTACTTATCAACTAATAACTTGTTAGTACCCATATGAAGCTAATTCATGGGATCTCTAATCGCATAGGTTGAATTATTATCATTGTTAATCTTCTCAAATTGACAAAAGTCTCACTCCCCTTAATATTTCTTTTTTAGTCTGTGAATTAATCAATTTTTTCTCTGACTACACATAATTTACATAAATACTTTAATATCATACCAGTTGTTTTATCACATCTCAACACATGTATCTAATTTTGTCATTGAAAACAATATTTTTTCACAACAACTATATCATTGTTTGGCAACCACAATATATAAACACAAAAGATGTTGGTTTTATTTCTATTGAATTCACTAAGACGACATATCTTAACCACTTAACCTCATCACAAACCAACTTTAAAACAACGAGCTTTATTTAGCTTATTTTCAAGTTATGAAACTTCCTTTATGGATAAACACATAACCATTAGTGAATTTTGAAATCCACTTTATATCACTCTACCCCTCTGGTAAAATAAAATATACAATATATTTGGTACTATACTTGTGGCACCTCTCTTGTATCACCAATGACTTCTTTCCAAAATAATGCATTAAGAAGCAATTTTATTTTTGGAAAAAGACGAATATACTTTCGAACTATCAAAAATGATATACGAATATCCTCTGTTATATTATTTGGACACTAGTGTCTCTGCCATCCAAAAAATGTATCATTTGAGTCCTTCACTCTAACGGTTGGACGCGTGACATCATCTTATGCATTTATCCAACATATTCCCTAAATTTAAACCCACAAGAAAATCCACTCGGAATTAAGAAGATCCACTCAAATAACCCCCTAACCCACCCGTTACTAACATCTTATAATATACCCAAATAAACAAAAGTACACCAAATTTCTCTACTCAATTGCGATTGACAAACCCTACCTTGTCGGTGTTCTTCGTCGATTCTTCTTTGTCTATTCTTCTGTGATCTTTGCTTCTACTTACATATCCAACCTTCGATCATAGGTACCACGTCTTCTCTGTCAACTCACATAATCTTGTATTGTTTATGTTTGATTTTGGTTTATATCATTTATAGTGTCGTTTTTTATGGTGTTGAGTTTTGAATTTCACTGATATTTATAATATTTGTCTAGAATCATTCTTTTGTATTGATTTTTAGGGTTTTATTCATGTTTTTTTTTCAGAAAGGATCTTTTTTTCTAGAGTTTTACTTTAGTGTCATTTTCAAAGATTTGATAGGGGTTTGTGCATTTTTATGTTAAGAAAATGTTCTTTATTGTTTTTCTTCATATTGTGTTTCAGATTCATTGCTTGTTTACTGTCATATCTCTTTATTTTTTTGTCTACCATTTCCTTTATTTATTAATTTCTTTATCTTCTTGTTTTGTCTATTTGTTTTTCTACTTTTAGGGTTCCTCATTATTTATTGACATCCTGTAAAGTTAGGTAGATCCTTTGATATACCGTGAGTTTACGGTATTTTTAATACATTTCACTTAAGAGTTGTGTGTGTCTAGGGCCATTTTGTATTGGTATTAATGTGTTTTTATCATGTTTGTAGGAAATAAGTTCGGACGTGAAAGTATCGAGACACAGCTGAAGAATTGTGCAGAAAAGGGCATCTACGGAAGTGACCTACGGACCGTAGGTCCAGTCACATTCCGTAGATGGTGAGCGTAGATGGACATGCAAAGCTTGAAGGAAAAATCAGGGAATTCTTGACTAAGTGTGGAACCATGACTACAAACTACGGACCGTAGGTCGACCTACGGGCCGTCCTGCAGCTCCGTCAAATGATTGAGAGAAGGGGATTCCAGTACCTGATTTCAAAAGTCTAAGTATGACACTACAGAGGAGGATCTACGGACCGTGAATTGAACCACGGTCTGTCCTGCTAGTCCATCAAATGCAACTGAGAGCTGTAGATTTTGAGTGTTGGTGAATTTCCTAAGTCCTAAACCACAGAAGGACCTATAGACCGTAGGTCAGTCCACAGTTCGTAGGTCAGTGTCGTAGATCGAAATCGCGTCCAAAAACTTTATTTCCTTATTTCGTTTCCTTTTTAGTTGGGACTTGTGTTTCTATATATAGGGCATGTAAACCTCATTTTTGGGGGTTAAACCTTATCACTTTTGTTCTAGTTTTTGGTTTTGCATTGGAGATTAACTTGCAATTTTAGCAATTCTTGATTTCCTAAGTTCATTTTGAAGATTTTGACTTTGAAATTCAAGTTGAGATTCTGGGTTTCTTCTTCTCATTACGTAAGTTCATGATTTCTTCATCTAAAAATATGAATTGTGTTCTTGCTACTATGGGTAACTAAATCCACATAGGGTTGTGGTAACCATGATCAATTAACAAAGTACGAATAGTAACTAAGTAATTCTTGAATAGTGTTATTGCATGCATTGATAATTCTTTCGTTTAGAAGTCTTTTTAGCGGTTGCAAACGTTAGAACTTGCCTTGTTGCTACTTGCCGGACCAAGGAGGTAGTTAATAAGAAAAGAATTATCAACATAGATTTAGTGTGATACTATCTAATAGTCTAATGTCAATTG
>JAJOOO010016013.1:0-39409 GCA_029582685.1 Solanum piurae
AAAATTTATTAAAATAAATATGTTTGTGTTAATCATAAAAAGTTAAGAACAATAGCTAAACTATCTTTTATAAATCACGAATACAAATAAATAGTAAAGGAGAAGAAAGAATAAACCACAATTCTTCGGCCTCCACGGCGGCTCTTCCAAAGTTCCTTAGCTAGAAGAAAATGTATATTGTGTCTTGTATCTTGGTTCTTGGCTCTCTCTCAAAGAATAACTTTTCATGCCCTATTTATAGATATAGAAACCCTAAATAAAATAATTGCGTCCAAATTAAATTAGGAATCCAAAACCAAAACGAATTGGATTCCTTTTTCTCTGGTGTAGCTTCCAATTTTGTGCGTGTAACTTCTTTTGATGTTGCTGCCTGACACGTGGACCAGCAGGTAAGTTTTTCTTTCCTTATTTGCATATAAATTATATTAATATTATATTAACTTATTTCCATTAAGCTGTCTGCTTGATTTCCTTCTTCAACTTTTCATCTTTAATCCGTTTTAGCTCCAAACATCTCCAATTTTCCATCAATTTAATCCTACAAATAAAATATATCATTTAGCACAATCCATAAAATTTCTGCTAAAAAAAGACAAATATAAATAATAAATATGAGACAAATAATGATTAAAAATATGTATTTTCACCTCACATCAACAAGCTCTTCTAAACATCATGCATACTAAAAAAACCTTCAAAGTCCAACATAACAAGTCACAAAAGATAAGAAATCCGGAAATTGCTGAAGCATAAAACACATACTGGAAGGGACTTGAGGAGATCACTCTTGATCTTCTCTAGATTGGAGAGCATAAAACCTATTCTTCTTTTGAGGCTCCACATCCCCACTACTAGAGGCAACTTGCTTACCTTCTCTTCTTGTAACCTTAGCCTTAGGGAAATCTTTCATCATGTGGCCACTCTCACCACAACTAAAGCAACCCTCTCTACTGGCCAAACACCTACCCTCATGCCTCTTACCACACCTAGCACAAGAGGGCCATAGGGACACATTACTTATCCCTTGTGGCCTAGGGGTAGACACCCTCTCATTCTTTTGCCTAGGAGCATTAGAAAAGCCTTCTCTGAAAAACTTTTGTCGATTCCTAGAACGACCATGTCCATCGGACCGATCATGAAAGGACTTATCATTATCCATCCTAGACCTCTTTTTCTCTCTAGATTTTTCTTATTCAATTTTTTCTTCCTCCATTTGTTGAGCATACACCACAAGACGTGAGATATCGATATCATCATTGATCATTGTCATACGACATTCTTGTGATACTAATTTGGACACCCCTGTCATAAACCTATTCATCATATCCCTCAGACTTTCTACCATAGATGGGGCTACTTAGACAATAGAGTGAATTTCAAGGAATACTCTTTAACACTCATGCTACCTTGCTTAAGGTTAATAAATTCTCCTAATTTGGCTTCCCTCAATTCCCGGGTAAAGAGCCTATCTAGAAATTCCGACTTAAATGCTTTCCACTCTATAGGACCCACTTCTACCGGCTTACTATCTTTCCATTGCTCATACCAAATTTGGGCAACATCCTTCAATTGATAGGTGGGTAGTTTCGCTTTCTCTATAGAAGTCACCCCATGTCGGCTAACACTTTATAAACCTCTTCTATGAACCCATTTGGATCTTCCTCCACCTTGGAGCCACTAAACTCCGGAGGGTTTATCCTCAAGAACTCTCTTATCCTAAAAGCACACATCCCCCTTATAGGGTTTGCCGAAGCCACCACCTCTCTATTGTCTTGCGCCGTCAAGGCTTGAGTCAATAATTGCATAGAAGCCCTAAACTCCGCAAGAGTGGCATTCCCAATTGGAGGATCATTTGGAGCTTGAGGAAGAGTTTATGGAGGAACTTGGAGGGGAGCATCTTGTTCCACATTGTCTTCCCCTTATCTCCTAGCAGTCGCCCTTGTATTAGCCATATCCTGAAAAACAACGGGCACAAAGTAGAAGAAGGGCCTACTAAAGTCAAACTCTATGGCACGACTAAGAGAATGAAGAAGTGAGACTTTTCCTAAGCATCCAATAGCCTCCTATTCATAAATATGGCACACTTTACATTTATGAACAAGGCTCTACTAGACGTGGTTTGAGACAATCCTAGAACCATTCTAAACCTTGTGCTCTGATTACCAAGTTTGTCATGACCCAGGGGTACCCCCTAAACGTAGCATGGCGTACTTGACCCTGAAGGGGTCTCACACAAGCCATTAGCATCATAACATAGGTAATAGAAATAAAATATGGAAAATTTAAAAAACTTTTACAATCGAAGTCATTTTTCATAAAAGCAAGTGGAAATCTTTACTACACCTTTGTCTCAAACCATCTAACATAACTCTTGAATAAAACTCTTGGGACGCAGCCCATACAAAGTCTAAAAATTAAAGAAATGACATAAAAGAAATAAGGGTTTGTCGTCAAAGCTATGAGGACTCACCAATTCGTCAACTCTTCTTCATCCTTTGAAGCCTAGCCGTCAAAGAACCTCAATCTCCGAAACCCTACATTTGATTAGAATGTAGGCAATATGCGTTAGTACAAAATGTACCAAGTATGAAAGCTAGCACAACAACGTAAGAGCATCTCAAAATGGCTAGTCAACATAAGACATAAGCATAAGAGATAATGACATAGTCATAACATAATCATCATAGTCATAGCATGGTCTCCAACATAAGTTTCATATAAACATAAGTCAACATAAGACATAGTTAATGAGCATAGGAGATAAGTCTTAATCATATAAGCATAACTGACTCTTAGTCATCTTTACCATAATAGCACCATTCTCAAGTAACCCTAAGAGCATACATGTGCAAAGCAAGAATAGCATCCCATAATACTACCCAAGCCAAGTATCCCTCTTTGGTCATCTTAATCATAGTCTATGTGCATGGTTAAGTCATAAGCCTTTCTACTATAAGGGCACCATACTTTTAAGTGACTTCAAAGCACACTTGTGCAATGCATGAAAGGCATCCCATACTACATTTCACACTAAGCATAACCTTGAAATCTTCTTAGTCATATTCACCCTACTTTAGTCTTACTATTGGCTATCTTCATATAGACAAGGGAACTACCACCTTTAGTCAATCATATCTTGGAAGGAAACTATAGCAACAACCCAAGCTAAGTCTATACTATGTGTGGGAAACCTTCATACCTAGCCTTAAGTAAAACCTGTGCAATGTACGGATAGCATCCCATACTACTACCCACACTAAGTACTCTTTTAAACTTTCATGAATGTTCACTAGTTAGGGAACTAATCCCTCTATTCTGTTTGCCTCTATTCAAGGCTACAAAGGAATATGTCAAGCGCTGAGGCTACGCCCTGGGCAGGACTGGCACTCGAAGACCATTGCTGACCTCAAGCGAACCCTTGGCCTGGCTTACTGATTCGGCGGAAGACTCTAAACATTCTTACTATGATCAAAGTGAACTTACCCAAATAATTTTAGTGAAATAACTCAGAATATTTAATAGTCAACATTCAACTTAGCCAAAATGGGAACTCAAGTCTCAACATATGAAATGATAATGTAAAAACATCTGACTACTAAATTTCTATGAAGCCTCTAAAATAAAGATGGATGTCGGGACAGGACCCCCAATCATACTAACATCGGAAAGACTAGAAAACAAATAAAAGAGTCCTCCGGAATGCAAGGAAGCTCACCAATAGACTCTGAATGCTCAAGCTGGATCAACGAGGCGTTGGATGCTGATCCTGGTTACCTACGTCTGCATCATAATGCAATGCAAGCCTACTGGCATCAGTACATTGAATGTACGAGTATGTGAGTTGGAATGCAAAAATAAGCTATAGGCTTGAAAAGAATTATGAATGAAACACTTACCTTGGCTCTTCTAAACTCATGAATAAACTTAACACAGAATAAAGTAATGAAACACATGCAATAAATGAAAAGCTTTATAAAAAAATAAAAACAACTTAGTTCATTAATGAAAATGCAATAACAAACTAGGCTTTACTCATATACAAAGTGATATAGTTTAGGTGGGAGTTTCTATAACCGACAACCACCACTATGAGCCTATGTGGTGATACAACACTTTACCTCATGTTGCCAAGGACTATCCTATACCTTGACATCACTATAGGATTTATCTTAACTTAGTGGATCCACTAGCTTATGCGAAAAGGATTCATCTAAAAAGTATGACCCTTTTCTACCCATGATGGCTACATGGTTTATGGAGACTTGAGTTAATATGAACTCGCATCCCCATATCGGTGCTCAATACTACTCCCAAACTATACTTATCTGTGTTTTAAAAATAAACTTATTTCTTTGGTTTGAGATAATTACTCAAAACTTAACTTAAAATCTCTCTTGGAATCAATGTTCCCTTTCTTATTCAAAATGTGAAAACATTTTTAAACTTCTTAGGAATACTTAGTTCCCATATACTTCTTTGAACAAATGAACTTCAAATCTTTACTCTTTGCTTAACTTGGAACTTAAGTCTTAAAACAAAGTTAAAACATATGTGAAAGACTTTTGAAAAAGTTTTAAAAAGTTTGCTTGATTTGCTTCTTAACTTCTAAACTTAACTCTTAACTTCTCTTGACTTTGATCCTAACTTTCCTTGAATTGGATTATGGATTCAAGGTTCATGTTCTCATGTTAATGGATGATTTCATGATGTTTATATGTACCTTAGAGTGTTGGAATCAACTAGAAAACATAGGTACATTGCTAAGGAACAAGTACGAAAGGGTGGGGAACGAATGGGGAGAACTGCCGTCCCTGGCGCTCTAGGAGGCGCGGGGCGCCAGCCCTCAAAGTTCTGAGAGCTTGTCGTGGTGCTCTGGCTGGAACGGATTTCCAGAGCCCAAAGTTCAGAGGAACTTTTGTGGCTCTCTGGGATGCGTGGCGCCCCAGCCCCCTCTCCAGAGAACTCCGAACTATCTTCATCATTTTTCAACTCTAAACCCACCAATTTCACTTGGTTCTTTCCTCAAACACTTCAAATCATTAATACCCTCAATAAAAAATATATTCAACTTGAAATTTCACCCAAAAACATGAATTAAATTATCAAGAAACTTCAACAACACAACCCACAAGAATTCGACAAAACTTTCAACAATGTTCATCAAGAACTCAATTTCTAAACTTTCAAAGACTTAAATTTTCTGAACTGAATCATGGTTGACGCGTGGGTGAACTAACCCAACACTATGTGATCTCACATACCTTGTAGGGATCACCCCCGATGAAATCCACAAGCAAATCACGACGATCTTGATGGGTCTTGAACGTTCTTCTCTTTTCTCCTCTTTTTTTTCTTCTCTCAAAACCCTAGCATGAAAATTTAATTTTCTAAAACTGACTAAAAATCTGGTTTTACCGCAATTAACTCCTAAAAACGAATTAGAACAATTAGGTAAGTAAAAGACTAAATTACCCTTCCAAAAATCCGGATTAGACTTTCCTTATTCGAACAACCCAACTTCCAAAGGGTATAACTTAATCATACAAACTCGGAATCGTGCAAACTCGGCGTCGTTGGAAAGATCATTCCAATAGCTTTCCAACCATATTTATAAATACACATAACTCTTATTGAGATAGGAGTTATGGACGTTTGAAGTTGACCAAAAACTCACTTTTAACTTGACTTAAACAAATTTCCAGATTTCAATTCTTTTCAAAAATCACTATTTCCAATTATTAATTTCTTCCTAGCTATTTCAAATTGCGAGATGTTACAATATCTCCCCCTTGGGAACATTCATCCTTAAATGAGATTACTCTTACTAGGCTAAGGGTGTAACATGCAACATTCAGCTCAAACACCCTCAACCAAAAGCAAAACAACATGCCAACTTGTAAATACATACTAAGAAAGGGTTAGTTCCTTAATATGGAATTCCTCTAGGTTCGAAGAGATGTGGATAGCTCTTCTTCATACTTTTCCACCAATAGACTTCTCTCAAGTCACGGTACATCTTGGTGGAACCTGGATGAATGGAATATTTGGAGCTATGAGCTTCCTCCATGATCCTCTCTTGGAGTACATCCACCATTGCTACACACAACCTACCTTGATATCTCAATACACCATCTCCCCCTTGTTCAAAATCTAATATTTTTTTCTTTTGAATATTTTCCTTCAACTCAAGCAAAATAGTGTCTTGGTCTTGCTTGCCTTTTACTTCTGACACTAATGATGACTCAAAACCATTCATCACCACTATTCCTCCTTCTGTGGAATCCATTAATTGAACTCCTAATCCTGCAAGTCTATGCACCTCTTGTTCTAACTCTTTCTTACCTTCCTGAAAATGGGTGGTACTACCCATAGACGACCTGTTCAAAGCATCACAAACAACATTAGCCTTACCTTGGTGATAAAGAATACTCATGTCATAATCCTTGAGTAGTTCTGACCACCTCCTTTGCCTGAGATTAAGTTCTTTCTGAGTGAACACATCCACATGAACACTATACAAATAATGACGCCATATCTTCAAAGTGAAAACTACAGCAGCCAACTCTAGATCATGGGTTGGGTAATTCTTCTCATTAACTTTCAATTGTCTGGAAGCATAAGCTATAACTTTGCCATTCAGTATTAATACACAACCCAAGCCATCTCTAGATGCATCATAATACACCACAAAATCTTGGGTACCTCTGGTAAGGTCAAAACTGGGGAAGTAGTCAACCTTTTTCTCAATTACTAAAAGCTTTTCTCACAAGCTTCAGACCATTGAAACTTCACTATCTTCTGCGTCAACTTGGTCAAAGGGGATGAAATAGACGATAACCCCTCTACATCTATAATAGCCAGTTAAACCCAAGAAACTCCTAATATCAGTTGGAGATGTGGGTCTAGGCCAATTATGTACTGCCTCAATTTCTGAGTATCTACTTTAATTCCTTCTCCAAACAAAATGTGGCCTAAGAATGCCATAAGCTCAAGCCAAAACTCACACTTAGAGAACTTGGCATACAACTCATTTTCTTTCAATGTCTGAAGAACTATTCTCAGATGACTAGAATGATCTTTTTCATTCCTTGAATAGATTAGTATGTCATCAATGAAGACGATAACAAACATATCTAAATAAGGTTTGAAGACTCTATTCATAAGGTCCATGAACGCTGCTGGTGCATTAGTTAAACTGAAAAACATATCCAAAAACTCATAATGACCATAACGGGTCCTGAATGTTGTATTTGGAATATCACATTCCCTAAATTTCAACTGGTGGTAGCCTGATCTGAGGTGTATCTTAGAAAAATAGATGGCACCCTGAAGTTGATCGAATAAATCTTGAATCCTTGGAAGAGGATACTTGTTCTTGATGGTAACCTTGTTCAACTGACGGTAATTTATACATATCCTAAGGGAACTATCTTTCTTTCTCACAAACAAGACCGGAGCGCCCCAAGGTGAGATACTTGGTCGAATAAAGCCCTTATCTAGGAGATCCTTCAACTGTTCTTTCAACTCTTACAACTCTGCTGGTGCCATTCTATATGGCGGAATAGAGATAGGATGAGTATCTGGAATGATGTCTATGCCGAAGTCTATTTCTCTCTTAGGAGGGACTCCAGGTAGATCATCAGGAAAGACTTCTGGAAACTCTTTTACTATAGAAACTGACTGAATGTGAGGTATCTTAACACTAGAGTCATTAACTTGGACTAAGTGATAGAGACACCCCTTAGAAACGAACTTTCTCGCCTTAAGGTACGCAATGAAATGACCCTTAGGCACTGCTGAACTACAACTCCATTCTATGACTGGCTCATTAGGAATCAGAAACTTGACAACTCAATTTCTACAATCCATTGATGCATAACAGGCTGAAGCCAGTCCATACCTAGAATGACATCAAACTACCATGTCTAACTCAATTAAATCAACCATGGTTCTCTTCTTATTGATGGAAATGGGACAATCACGACAAACTGTTTCTTCTAGAATAGAATCACCAACAAGTGTAGAAACACTGAATGGTTCACTAAGTTTCTCAGGAAGAACAGAAAACTTCATAGCAACATAAGGAGTTACAAAATATAAACTTACTCCTGGGTATAGCAAAGCATAAACAACAAGTTCAAAGACTTGGATCATACCAGAGCCAACATCTGGAGAGTCTCTTGCTCTTGGCGACTAATGATCACATGGAGACGGTTTGCTCCTCCGCCAATACCGGAACTAGCTCCCCTAGGTGCAGCCCTGTCTGGTGGAGAAACTGATGAAGTTTGGGCTCTATTGCCCCCATTATCCTCTCCCTGGTTGATCTTTGGCACTCTCGCATGAAATACCCATCCTGGCCACACTTGAAACAACCAATGGAGCGCTTACGACAAGTATCTGAGTGGTTCCTACCACATTTAGCGCAGGTACGAGGCTTCCTACCCTGAGGCAGGCTTAGCTCTGAAATTCTGACTATTGTACTCACTTTTGTTCTTAGGTGCAGGTGCACTCGTAGATGATGGAGCAGGTCCTTTCTATTTCTGTTGGAAGGACGAGCGGTTGGCATTACTCTTTTGCTGCCTGAACTAGTTCCCTGATGTCTTAGCCCTCTTATTCTTAAACTCTTCTCTATCCTTCAGCTTATCCTCCTCAACTTGTTGTACATGGATCATAATCCTTGCTAGGTCCATATCCCTTATCAACACATAGTTGCCTTGCCTTCCTTCCTTGACTGACGAGACAATCCAGCAACAAATAAACTCATCATACTCCTCATGTCAGTAACCATCTCCAGAGCATAGAAGGAAAGTTGGGTGAACTTCAGAATGTACTCATGAACACTCATAGACTCCGAATTAAGGGTGAGAAACTCTTTTATCTTTTCCTCTTGCAACTCACGGGCAAAAAAACGTCCCATGAGAGCACTCTCAAACACATCCCAACTCACTATGGGCGTATCCTGAGCCCTATTTTTTTTCCATTGATCGAACCAGATTCTAGAGACACCCTTCATTTGGTATGCAGCTAGTTCCACCCTCTCCTCATCAACAATATGCATCACATCAAATAACCTTTTTAGCTCCTCAATGAAGTTCTTCGGATCCTCCGTGACACTTGAACCTGTGAAGCTTGGTGGGTTCATCCTCAAAAGCTCACGTATACTTGAAGTATCAGCCACTTCCAGTCGATTATATCTCTGTCCAACTTGATAAGTCGCAACTTGACTTAACATCCGAATAGCTTCACGAAATTCAGCATGTGTGACCTCTCCTTGGGGTTGCACTTCTAGTGCATTAGGTACCTCTTGTTCCTCGACATTTCTCCTGACAGGACGACCTATGACTGCTCTTTGTAGAGGCATGATTATATGGAAACACGCGCAAGCAAAAATTAGAAAGAAACTTTATAGAGATTAACTCTATCGCATGAAATGAAAGTGAAAGAACTGAGATATTTCCTAAATGTTGTAGCCTCCTAATTATAGATGTGGCGCGCTACACACTGATAACCAGGACTCTACAGACACAGCTTCATAGACTCCCTAGGACTCTTCAACTCTATGCTCTGATACAGAGTTTGTCACGCCCCGAGCCTACACCGTGGGCAGAATTGGCACTCGAAGACCATTGTTGCCCTCAAGTGAACCCTTGGTCTGGCTTACTGACTCAGCGAAAGACTCTAAACATGCTTACTATGATCAAAGTGAACTTACCCAAATATTTTTTGTGAAATAACTAAGAATGTTGAATAGTCAACATTCAACTTGGACAAAATGGCAACTCAAGTCTCAACATATGAAATGATAATGTAAAGACATCTGACTACTAAATTTCTACGAAGCCTCTAAAACAAAGATGGATGTCGGGACAGGACCCCCAATCATCCTAACATCTGAAAGACTAGAAAACAAATAAATGAGTCCTCTGGAATGCAAGTAGGCTCACCAACAGACTCTGAATGATCAAGCTGGATCAACGAGGTCCTGGATACTGCTACTGGTTACATGCGTCTACATCATAATAAGATGCAGGGCAACTGGCATCAGTACATTGAATGTACGAGTATGCGAGTTGGAATGCTAAAACAAGATATAGGCTTGATAGGAATTATGAAAGAAACACTTGCCTTGGCTCTTCTCCACTCATGAATAAACTTAACTAAGAATAAAGCAATGAAACACATGCAATAAATGAAAAGCTTTATAAAAAAATAAAAACAACTTAGTTCATTAATGAAAATGCAATAACAAACTCGACTTTACTCATATACAAAGTGATATAGTTTAGGTGGGAGTTTCTATAACCGACAATCACCCCTATGAGCCTATGTGGTGATACAACACTTTACCTCATGCTGCCAATGACTATCCTATACCTTTCCACCACTATATGATTTATCTTAACTTAGTGGATCCACTAGCTTATGCGAAAAGGATTTATCTAAAAAGTATGACCCTTTTCTACCCATGATGGCTACATGGTTTATGGAGACTTGAGTTAATATGAACTCGCATCCCCATATCGGTGCTCAATACTACTCCAAAAATATACTTAGCTCATGTGTTTTAAAAAAAGTATCTTTCTTTGGTTTGAGATAATTACTCAAAAACTTTGCTTAAAAGCTCTCGTGGAATAGATGTTCCCTTACTTACTAAAAATGTGAAAACATATTCAAACTTCTTGGGAATACTTAGTTCCCATATACTTCTTTGAAGAAATGAACTTGAAATATTTACTCTTTGCTTAACTTGAAACTTAAGTCTTAAAACAAAGTTAAAACATATGTGAAAGACTTTTGAAAAACTTTAAAAAACTTTGCTTGACTTGTTTCTTAACTTCTAGACTTGACTCTTAACTTCTCTTAACTTTGATCCTAACTTTCCTTGAATTGGATTATGGATTCAAGGTTCATGATCTCATGTTTATTGATGATTTCATGATGTTTAAATGTACCTTAGAGTGTTGCAATCAACTAGAAAACATAGGTACATTGCTAAGGAACAAGTACGAAAGGGTGTGGAACGAATGGGGAGAACTGGAGTCCCTGGCACTCTGAGAGGCGCGGGGACCCATCCCTCAAAGTTCAGAGAGCTTGTCGTGGTGCTCTGGCTGGCGCGGCATGCCAGAGCCCAAAGTTCAGAGGAACTTTTGTGGCGCTCTGGGAGGCGCAGTGCTGCAGCCCCCTCTCCAGAAAACTCCAAAGTTTCTTCTTCATTTTTCAACTCTAAACCCGCTAATTTCACTTGGTTCTTTCCCCAAACACTTAGAATCATTAATACCTTCAAGAAACAATAGATTCAACTCAAAATTTCACCCAGAAACATGAATCAAATCATCAAGAAACTTCAACAACACAACCCACAAGAATTCAATGAAACTTTCAACAATGTTCATCAAGAACTCAATTTCTAAACTTTCAAAGACTTAAATTTGCTTAATTGAATCATGGTTGGTGCGTGGGTGAACTAACCCAACACTATGTGATCTCACATACCTTGTAGGGATCACCCCCGATGAAATCCACAAGCAAATTACGATGATCTTGATGGGTCTTGAACGTTCTTCTCCTTTTTCCTCTTTTCTCCTTTTCTTTTCTCTTGTCTCGAAACCCTAACGTGAAAATTCACTTTCCTAAACTGAATAAAAATCTGGTTTTACCCCCAATTAACTCCTAAAACGAATTATAATAATTAGGTAAGGAAAAGACTAAATTACCTTTCCAAAAATCCGTATTAGACTTTCCTTATTCGAACAACCCAACTTCCAAAGGGCATAACCTACTCATACGAACTCAGAATCGAGCAAACTCGGCGGCGTTGGAAAGGTCATACCAAGATATTTCCAACCATATCTGGAAATACACCTAACTATTACTGAGAAAGGAGTTATGGCCGTTTGAAGTTGACCAAGAACTCAATTTTAACTTAACTTAAACAAATTTCCAGATTTCAATTCTTTCCAAAAATCACTATTTCCAATTCTTAGCTTCTTTCTAGGTATTTAAAATTGCGAGATGTTACAGAATAACCCCCTAATAGGCTAGACCATGCTATCATCATACTATAATAACTAGATTAAGCTAAGCTAACTACCTTGTAAGACACACTAACATGCAAGTCCAAGCTACTCTAGGAAAGGTACAAGTGTCCTATCGTAGCTACCATGAAATAGTCCTAGACCAACTAAGTCATGCTACCCTTACAAGTGTACCATGATACAAATGCCAGCTCTCCTTAGGAGAGTATGGTTCTCAATCCTAAGCTATCCTTAGGAGAGTATGAGTCCTCAATCCCAATCTACCATGACTAACCTAACTCAAGCTATCCTTGAAAAGCATCTTACAATGCAAAGTCAAGCTACCTTTAGGAGAGTATGGATCTTCAATCCTAAGCTTTCCTCAGGAGAGTATAAATCCTCCATCCTAAGCTATCATTGAAATGCATCTTACAATACATAGTCAATCTACCCTCAC
Source organism: Solanum piurae (assembly GCA_029582685.1). NCBI lineage: Eukaryota > Viridiplantae > Streptophyta > Magnoliopsida > Solanales > Solanaceae > Solanum > Solanum piurae. Next base: position 12,472 of record JAJOOO010016013.1, read on the forward strand.
ATGCATCCCAACATGCTAATGTGAGCTATCCTTAGGAGAGTATGATTCTCAATCCTAAGATATCCTTAGGAGAGTATAAGTCCTCAATCCTAAAACTACCATGAAATGGTCTTGGCCAAACCAAGTCATGCTACCATGAAGGCATCCTAACAATGATAGTTAAAGCTACCCATAGGAGAGTATAAATCCTCAATCCTAGGCTACCATGACTACTCCTAATTCATGCTACCATGAAATACATTTTACAATGCCAAGTTAAGTTATCCCTTAGGAGAGTATAGATCCTCCATCCCAAGCTATCAACCTTGGTCTTATCCTACTAAGCCAAGCTATACATGAAGGGAACATATGTCACAATTTCAAGCTATTCTAGACTAACAAGCTTTGATTCATTTTAGGTTATTAAGTCAACCTAGAATCGTTCTATGTGAGAGAACCTTGAATCTCCTAGCATCTTTATGCCTAAGTGTGTAAGAGAGAAGCAATACACAACACAATTCATAATATTGGCTTTACCCTCAAAGCCCTAACATTGATGGCTACAAGCCCTACTTTCAAGCTTAACTTCATTCATGTCTAAATTACAAGATATTCAATCACATTCTTTACTACTAAGTGATTCTAGTCATAATTGATTCATAAAGTTTCAATTCTAACTTTACAAGTGAAGACCCTTCCTATTCAATAAATTATAGTTAAATTTATGATTATATGATCCTATATTTTATCAATTAGTATACATGACATTGATTTAGGAAGATCACCTTTGAACCTTCAACTTTGTCTATAATGGCATAAACCTACAAATATCACATTCTTCAATTTAGATTAGGTTTTACCATATAAATCATATGAAATCATCATAATATCACTAAAAAAAGATAAATCAATCATAATTGGGTATTATCGACTAGATTGGAATCATCCCCAAACCCTACCCACAATGTAAGCGGAACCCTAACTAGAATTGGGTTTTTGACTTCATAATTGGGGGAAACTATGGGGGATCTATTGGGGAAGGACCCATAGATGAATAAGATAAACCTACCTTTATTCAAAGCCCTAAATAAAGCTCTCAATAATGGAGTACAATATGCCCTCTTCCTTCTTTTCTTCTTCTTCTTCACTTCAAGAGAGAGAATATTTGGAGAGTAATTTGGGGTCTTAGATGAATGAATTAATGACTTAGTTTTAGGGGTCTACTAAGTATTTATAGGTGGATAATTAACTAACTAACTTACCTCCCTTAACTCCTAATTAATTACTAACTTAACCCCTAAGTCCTAACTTAAAAACTAATAGCTGAAAACTGAAGGGACCTACGGATCACCCACCCATGGACCGTGGGTGAGTTCACGGCTCGTTCTGCACCTTCGTAGGTTATGTAATGTGGCTCAAATTTTCATACCAATGTAGGCCTTGACCCACGACCCCCACCTACGGGGCGTGGGTCCACCTACTGCCAGTAGGTGGCCAAGCGTAGATGCTGCCAGTTTTGTAGATTTAGGGACTGTTTTGGAGTCCTCATCAAGGACCCCGTCCTTGGAGAGTCGTACCCGGATGTTTAATACCTAAAACCTCTATTATAAGTACGGGAATTGTTTTTACAACCTTTAATCCTCATACGACACTCCAAACCTCTTACAAAATGCTCTAGAACTCACTAGTTCAACTTGCTAGTTTCCGGGGTGTTACACTTTTGATGCTCATGTGGTGGTACATAGTGATCCTTGTCTTCATCCCTCTCCTTCAAGTTAGTCCTACGGTCACGCCATTCCCTATCAGGGTCTCTTCAACCTTCATCATGCTCTCTATTCCAACTTTGGTTCCCGCCCAGCCTTGGATAGTTTGTACGTAAATCTCTATAACATCCCGCAACTAGAAAGAACCCGTTTTTGGAAATAATCAAATTTGGAAAGTTTGAAAAAGTTAAGCTAAGCATGAGTTTTGGGTCAAATTCAAATGACCATAACTCCTGTCTTAGGATGATTTAGGTGTTCTACAAGATATTGTAGTAAAGATCTTTGAATTATCTTTCCAATGCCGCTGAGTTTGATCAATTTTGCATTCGTATGAGAGAGATATGCCCATTTGTAGTTGGGCTGTCTAGATAAGGAAAGTCAAAACAAGATTTTAGAAGGGTATTATGGTCTTCTCACTACCCAATTGATTAAATTCGTTTTTGGTAATTAAGTTGGGGTCTCAACAGATGGGATTCAGTTTACGCTATTGAAAAATAAGTTAGGATTTTGAGAGAAGAGAAAAGAAGAGGAGAAAAGAGAAGAAGAAGAAAGGGATCGCCAAGTTCTTGAAGAATTGATTGTGGATTTCGCCAAGGGGTGATCCCTACGAGGTATGTGAGATCACATAACGTTTGGTTTGTTTACCCACACGTCAATCATGATTTTATTCAGAAAAATTATGTTTTTGAAAGTATAGAAATTGAATTATTGATGGATTTCGTTGAAGTTTATATTGGGTTCTTTATTGTTGAAGTTGTTGAGGAGTTCTTGATTTAAATTCATGAAATTAGATGTATTTCTGAGTATATTCTTGCATAACTTAATTATGTAATCTAATCTAAGTGTTTGTGGAAAGAACCATTCGAATCTAGACGGTTTACAGTTCAAAAACAAGTCAGGAAAATCAGGATTTTCTAGGGAATGGGGGTGGGGCGCCGCACCACTCAGAGCGCCCCACATACTGGTCTGTTCAAAGGGATCTGGAGCGCCACGCCAGCCAGTGCGCCCCAACCCAGCTTCTCTAGTTTTGGGGCTGGCGCCCTGCACCACTCAAAGCGCCAGAGTCGCCATGTCCCCGACCCTTTCTCACTTCTTTCCATACGAGTTACCTTGAAACGTACCTATGTTTTCTAGTCGGTTTCTACACTCTAAGGTACGTATAAACAACATGAAATCATCCATAACATGAGATCATGAGCCTTGAATCCATAATTCAATTCAAGGAAAGTTAAGAGTCAAGTCATAAGAAGTTTATAGTATTTTCCAAAAGTCTTTTACAAATGTTTTAACTTTGTTTTAATACTTAAGTTTTGAGTTGAGTAAAGAGTAAAGATTGAAGTTCATTTCTTCAAAAGAGTATAGGGGACCATGTATTCTCAAAGAGTAAAATGTTTTCACATTTAAACAAGAAAGGAAACAGAGATTTCCAAAGGAGCCTTTGAGCTAGTTTCCAGTAAAGCGTAAATGCTTTCTCAATTAAGCAAGAGAGGAAACACTGATTTCCAAGAGAGCCTTAGGGCTAGTTTTTGAGTAATTATCTCAAACCACAGAGTTATGGTTTTAAACATATGAGCTAGTATATTTTGAGAGTAGTATTGAGCATCGATATGGGGGAGAGTTCAGACAACTCCCAGCCCCCATAATTGTAGCCACCATGGGTAGTGTTACCCCCCCCCTAAAACTCGAAGACTAAACTAGAGCCTAAGGCATAAACTAGTGGACTAATTGAGGTTTAAAGTAAATAGTAGATTCGTAAAATAAAATCCGTTAACTAGTACAAGTGTTTTTGGGGTATGAACGTCAAGTCATGACCCCAAAAGAACCCCCCCAAGGTGCCTTGAGAAGGACCAAGGGGGCAGCCTAAAAAGCTGTCAAAAGCAGCTTCACCTATGTATGGGCACCCACGAGCCAAGGGTGGACCCATGCCCTGTAGGTGGGGGTCGTTGGTCGAGGATGAGCCTCCCCATTTTTCTCCCCCTCTCTGATGCAAACCACGGTTTTCCAGTATGTCTCGTGGACCCATCCACGATACGTAGGTGTGGTTTCGTAGGTCACTCCTGTAAATTGGTCTTTTAGTTTAAGTTAGAGTTAAGGGAGGGGCTTAGGGTTAATTAATTAACTAACTAGGGTCGGTTAATATTAATTAAAACTAACTATTAATATTTAAAAAGACCCCTAAACTAAAAAAAAACTAACTCATTTTCACAAGACCCAAATCAAAAGCTCTCCCCTCCAAAATATTTTCTCTCTAAGACTCCATTGAAGAACAAGAACAAGGTCAAGCTTAGGGTTGAAGGTGCAGCCTTTTCACTCAAATTTAGTGAGGAAAACATCAATTAAGGTATGGTAATCTTGATCCATGGAACACTTTCTTCCATGGAACCCTTAAACTCTCCAATTTCAAAATAGGAAAGTCTTCAAAGACCTAGGGTTTTCTTCCAATCATGGTTTTTTTCTCAAATTGTTTTCAAAGGTTTAATTATCATTTGTTGTGGATTAATAACTGTTTTTAGGATGTTTTTATGATAAATTCACCATGAATTTCCCCTAACCCTAAATGTGGGTGAATTTGTAGTAAGGTCAATTGTATTGAATTGTTCTTGTTATAGGGTGGTTTCTTGATCTTATTATTATTCATGTTGAATGTAATAACCCTATATTGGTTAGGATAATGTTATCCTTGATCCAAGATAGGTAAGACATGAGATTTATGCCAAATTATGAGTAACATGTTTATGCATTACATGAACATGATTATTACCTTATTATTGTGTCAATTGAAAGTTCATTCTCATAAACACATAATGATCATGATGTGAAAGTTCTTCTCACTATGTTATGGTTCTAAGGTTGAAAGTTCATTTTCACCTAATGAACTTATGAGCTATTATTATGAATTGTGTGGGATGGAGGGTAAGATACTCCTTCATTCTTGTAAATTCTATTTAAAGGAAAAATATGTAATTGTGGGAAGTAATGCTTAGCATTGAGAGGATATTGAATATGAGATGGAAATACCCCCACTAGAGAAGATGGATTTCTATAATGTATCTCATGAGATGGAATCTCCCCCGCTAGACAGGGAGGGTTTCTAGTAACAATCTTTGCATCCCATAATTATGAGCCCTCATAGATCTTTAGCTAGTGGAGCCACCTAAAACCTATACATTTAGGTCTACCTTAGGCAAGTAGGACACCTCTTTTCAGTGTGGGTCATGACACCGGATTCCATGTTTAGCTCACATGGTCTATGTCGGTTGAGGCTTATTCCCAAAGTAATAATGAAGGTAAAGTATTAACTATGTTTTCTTAAGGACTTTACTTAGCATGGGTAGGGTTATGGGGTCTTACATATGCATGGCACAGGTAGACTTTGAGAGCATTCATGGTGGGTTCATATTATGATATGATGATTTATACATTGATTATGCTTATGACTTATGTTTTGTACCAATTTACATGATGATTCTCAAACTTTATAAAATGCATACTCTTCAACTAAATTGTCCCTTTTTAACATATTTTTCATGTTTTTGTGCATGATTATCATAATTATTAAATTAAATGTGCTAACCCATATTTCTTTTCTTTTTCTAACAAGTATAGGTTCCAACATGTGAGGTGATTGTCCCTTCTAGTTCAAGCTTGGGTTGACTACTCTTCAAGCTTGTGGTATGTCCTCATGGATCCGAGGAAAAGAGCTTTTATTGTTGTCTCATTTCTTTAGTTGTACTAGACATTTTCATATTCTCTATTGTAAGGGTTGTGACCCTATTGTTTTGAGACTCCGATTGTGGTAGATGGCTTAATGAGACTATGTCTAGACTTCCACTTTACCTCTAACAAGATTTCCTTAAAGACTTGAAATTGTGTTTTATTCTTCATTATTATATACTTATGTGATGATGATAAGTTAAGTGTCTTACTTGGATCCTTTCGGGGTTCCATGTGCCATGTTACGTCTAAAGGGTACTCGTGGGTCGTAACAATCTTGGTAATCAGAGCAAAAGGTTTAGAATGATTCTTGGATGATGTCTCATAAGACATGTCTAGTAGAGTCTTGTTCATTGTGTGAAGCAAGCCACATTTATGAGTGAGAAGCTATAAGATGCTAGGATCTTACACTTCTTTCATTACTCTTAAGTTGTGCCATAGATTTTAACTCTATAAAGTCTTCTTTCTAATCCGTCTCTTGTGTCTTCAGGAAATGAATACACGAAGGGCGAAGGCAAGAAGGGTGGAAGAGGAGAATGTGAATCAAGGAGTTCCTCAAGACAATCAAGCTTCTAAATATGAGCAAGTTCTGAATGATCCTCCGGTCATGACGAATGGAGAGATTAGGTCAGAATTTCTAACCTTGACCTAAGTCATGACGGCTCAAGCTCAAGATGTGACAACTCAAGCCCAAGTTATAATGGCTCAAGCAAATAGGGATGTTGGGCCTCGAGTGAATACTAATGTGAGTTATATGGCTTTGAGATTGATAGATTTTTCTAGGATGAACACCTCCGAGTTCCTTGGTTCCAAGGTCCAAGAGGATCCCCAAGGATTTGTTGATGAGATTTGCAAAATACTTAGTACCATAGGTGTGTCTTCGAATGAGAAGACAGAGCTAGCCGCCTACCAACTAAAGGACGTAGCTCAAATTTGGTATGAACAATGGAAAGATAAGAGGCCAAGAAGAGCGGGTCCCATAAGTTGGAAGGTGTTCAAAGAAGCATTCCTTGATAGGTTTTTCCCCCTAGAGTTGAGGAAACAAAAGTTGGTAGAATTCATGAACCTTCGTCAAGGGGGTATGAGTGTGAAGGAGTATTCTTTCAAGTTCACTCAACTATCCAAGTATGCTCTGACCTTGGTGGAAAATTCGAGGGCTAGAATGAATAAGTTTGTGATGGGAGTGTCCGGTTTGGTTGAAGAAAAATGTTGTACGACAATGCTCTATCATGACATGGATATCTCAAGGATCATGGTATATGCTCAAAAAATTGAGGAGACAAAACTCAAGAAAATGAATAGAGAAGTAAAGAGGCCTAGAACCGGTGAAGGGAATTTTTCCAATACTAAGTCGATGGGCAAGGTCGGCCTAGGTTCAAGCAAAGGTTTTCTAACCAAAGCTCATCTAATGCTTCCCCAATGGTCAATAAATATATGGTGCCTAACCTTAAACCTCAAGGTGGCAATAGTGATGGGTATTCCAAGGTCAAGCCTACTTGTGCTAAGAAACATGATGGCAAATGTCTTGCCGGTTTGGGTGTTTGTTATGGTTGCGGTAAGAGTGGGCACCAATTGAGATATTGTCCAACACATTTGGCAAATAGGAAAGAAGATAAGAAAACTCATCCAAGCAGTTCAAATTCTAATGCTCAGAAGTAAAACCGTTTTTATGCTCTTCGATCCCGAGAAGACCAAGAGAGCTCCCCGAATGTGGTGACCGGTATGTTGCAAGTATTTTCTATTGATACATATACTTTGTTAGACCCAGGTGCCACTTTGTCCTTTGTGACCCCTTTAGTGGCCATGATTTTTGAAATACTCCCCAAAGTCTTATTGGAACCTTTTTTCGGTTTCTACCCCGGTTGGTGAGTCCGTAGTGGCTAAGAAAGTCTACAGAAGTTGTCCTATTTCTTTGTCTCATAAAGTCACCTTGGTGGATTTAGTAGAGTTAGATATGCTTGATTTTGATGTAATTTTGGGGATGGATTGGTTGCATTCATGTTATGCCTCAACAGATTGTAGGACCCGGGTGGTTAAATTTCATTTCCCAATGAGCCAATTTTAGAGTGGAAAGGTGGAAATTTTATTCCTAGAGGCCAATTTGTTTTTGTCTCAAAGCTAGGAATATGATCTCCAAGGGGTGCATTTATCACATAGTTAGGGTGATGGATGTTGAGTCCAAGGTCCTTTCTTTAGAGTCGGTCCTTGTGGTGAGTCAGTTTCAAAAAGTCTTTCCCGATGAGTTGCCCGGCATTCCTCCCAAATGGAAAGTAGACTTTGGCATTGATCTTTTGTTGGATACACAACCGATATATATTCCTCCATATAGAATGGCTTCAGCCGAATTGAAAGAATTAAAGGAGCAACTAAAGGATTTGTTAGACAAGGGTTTTATTCAACCGAATATCTCTCCTTGGGGTGCTCAGGTCTTGTTTGTGAAAAAAAAAGATGGGTCCCTTAGAATATATATTGACTACCGCCAATTGAACAAGGTGACTATAAATAATAAGTATCCCCTTCCTAGAATTGATGATTTGTTTGACCAACTCCAAGGGGTAACTACTTTTCAAAGATTGATCTACACTCGGGCTATCACCAACTAAGGGTGAAGGGTGTTAACATTCCCAAGAAGTCCTTCTGAACAAGATATGGTCTGTATAAATTCCTAGTAATTTCTTTTGGTCTAACTAATACCCCGGCGGCATTCATGGACCTAATGAATAGGGTGTTCCGACAATATCTTGATATGTTTATGATAGTGTTTTATGATGATATCTTGATCTATTCAAGGAGTGTGGGTGAACACGTGGACCATTCGAGGATAGTATTTCAAGTCCTTAAAGACCACCAATTGTATGCAAAGTTTAGTAAGTGTAAATTTTGGTTGAGGTCGGTAGCTTTTCTTGACCATGTTGTGTCTAGCAAGGGTATTGAGGTAGATCCCAAGAAGATGGATGCGGTCAAGGGATGGCCTAGACCTTTAACTCCTACTGATATTAGAAGCTTTTTGGGTTTGGCCGGTTATTATAGAAGATTTATTGAGGGTTTTTTGTCAATTGCTTCTCCATTGACGGCTTTGACACAAAAGAAAGTTAAGTTTGTGTGGTCGGAGGTTTGTGAGAAAAGCTTCCAAGAGTTGAAAGATAGACACACTTCTGCTCTGGTGTTGACCTTACCGAAGGGTACCAATGCGTTTGTAGTATATTGTGACACTTCTCGAGTGGGTTTGGGATGTGTCCTTATGCATCATGGTAAATTCATTGCCTATGATTCAAGGCAACTCAAGATCCATGAAAAAAATTATCCAACTCATGATCTCGAATTGTTTGCCTTGAAAATATGGAGGCACTACCTATATGGGGTCTATGTGGACGTTTTCACCAATCACAAGAGTCTTCAATATGTGTTTAGCCCAAAAGTCTTTATTCTCCGACAAAGAATGTGGTTAGAGCTTTTAAAGGATTATGACATGAGTGTCCTTTACCACCCCGACAAAGCTAATGTTGTGACAGATGCCCTTAGTAGACTATCCATGGGTAGTGTGACTCATATAGAGGATGAAAAGAAGGAGTTAGTTCATGATGTACATAGGTTGGCTCGGTTAGGTGTCGAACTAGTGGATTCCACCAAGGGTGGTGTCATGGTCCATCATAGTTCTGAATCATCTTTTGTTGTAGATGTGAAGTCTAAGCAACACCTTGATCCTATTTTGCTGGAGTTGAAAGAATCGGTACTTGGGAAATCCATTGAGGCTTTCTCCCAAGGAGGAGATGGGGTGCTTAGGTACCAAGGTCGATTATATGTTATGGATGTTGATGGGTTGAGGGAGAAAATCTTGGAGGAAGCTCATAGTTCTCGATATTCTATTCATCTGGGAGCCACCAAGATGCACCGTGATCTACGGGAAGTCTATTGGTGGAATGGTATGAAGAAGGATATTGCGGGATTTGTAGCTAAATGTCCTAATTGTCAACAAGTTAAGGTTGAGCACCAAAGGCCGAGAGGTTCGTGTTAGCCCCTTGATATCGAAGAAATTTTAATAATGAAAACATTTAACTGACTTACTAACTATTGCAGGAAAATAAAGAGAAGAACCAAGTCAAGCACCAAACGACTAAGGAAAGGATTCTGCTAATTGAAGTCAATCACACAACACATAAGAAAGGAAGGGAATATTTGTTTAAATAAATCATGACAAGCCTGCATATATCAAAGGACATATACAAGGAAACAAGATCAACATAAGGAGAAGATTTCAAGTCAATCAATCTAGGAGTACATTATGCATCAGTCAAGGACATAATCAAGGAAGCAAGATCAGCCAAGATCAAGAAGAAGATCATGATACAAGGAAGGATTCGAAGGAAGAAATCAAGATATCCGTCATAAATCAAGAAAGAGAGCATCTCTCCAGGAATGATTTGATTTACTCATGCACATATCTGATATGGACATGACTCAGCAAATCGATCAGGATCGAATAACGGATAGCACCAACGATCCTTGATTCAAATACCCTTGAGTTTCCACAAACGAGCAAAGCTATATAAACCTCTCTCAGCCATAGTTGTACTTACGCACTTCACTTGAACTTATACTATTGTCTTCTATTATCTTTCATAAAAGCATTGTATTCTTGAGAGTATACAACTGAAAAAGAAAAGAAAAAGAAAGATCAGAGTGTAGGTTATACAGGTATAGGTTGTGTCAAATAGAATATATGATTTTCACATTAGACAGGGAACTTTCTCTCAACCTTCTGTAATCCCAAAAGTTCCACACTTCTCTTAAGGAAACCCTTGAAACCCAAGGGGACTGGACGTAGGCATCACACCGGTGTTCCGAACTAGTATAAAACTCTCGTGTCAATTTACTTTCTGCTTTTACTCTTTTCTATCCTGTGTTACTAAACTGCAGGTGAGTCGACTGGATCAATAAGGAGGTCAACTAGAGAATTAATTTTAATTCACCCCCCCCCCTCTTTACTTCAATTGGTATTATAGCAGGTCTCACCTTCTAAGTGTTTAACCATACGTGAGCAAAGATCCAATGGCACATTATCAGATCCCTCGCTCTCTACTTCAAGATGGAAACTCTTCACATCGACCACCATACTTCAATTGACAACATTACTCTCACATGAAAGACGGGCTCAAAATTTTTGTTTCTTCAAATGATCATCAGGCATGGATAGTAATTAAGAAGAGCCCAAAGCCTATTCCTAGACTGAATGACGAAGATGGCACTGAGAAGCCATTTGATCCTGAATCATTTGATATCACAAAAGAACAACAAGAGGTAATCCAAACTAATGCTAGAGCTATAAGTTTGTTATATTGTGTAGTAAGTGGAGCTGAATATGACAAGATATCGACATGTGAAACTGTGAAACAAATGTGGGACAAACTAGAACTGACTTATGAAGGAACCACAAAGCTTAAGAAAGCTCGCATTATTTCACTGGTAAATGAGTATGAATTGTTCAAAATGGCCGAAGATGAAAACGTAGAAGCTATGTTCTCAAGATTCAGTAAAATTATTTGCGTACTCAAATCACTTGGAATGGTGTATTCAAATTGACTACAAGTTAGAAATCTTGTGAGAAGTTTTCCGAAAGCCTGGGAAACTAAAGTTGCTATTCTTGAAGATGGAGATCTGTAGAAAATGACATACGATGAACCTTGAGGTAACTTAATAGCCTACGAATAGAATCATATTAACAGGTACAACAAAGATTACAAAAAGAATACGGTGGCATTCACAGCTGAGACATCTGAAATTAGAGAAGAGGCTGATGAAAATCAAGATGAAGGAATGGCTCTTATAAATCGAGGAGTAAGACAAATGGTTAGACAAAGAAGACAGAGACCTCAACAGGAATTTAAGAGCAATGATTCCAAAATAAATGATGATCGATGCTACTACTGTGGAAAACCAGGCCACATCAAACAAAACTACCAAGAAACAATCGAAGAAACGAAGATCCAAAAAGTTTCGGAGCATGGGATCAAGGATAAACTACCGACAATGATCATGATAAAATGGAAAATATATATTTCATGGCACTAGGTGAAACAAGTGAGGTAAGACCCTTTAGTTTTCCTAATTATAATGACTTACAAAGTTCTTTGGACATAGTTGCTGATGAATTACAAAAGGTTATTGATGATTACAATAAAATTGCTCAAGAAAAGAAGGATTGGTAGGTTCTTTTTGAAGGAAGTCAGATTGAAGTCAGATTACTAATGGAAGAATTGGAGGAAGTAAAAATGCAGCTAAACAGTATCAGGAAATCTTCCAGTCATAGTTCTGTTAGATCTAACAGATCTATTCTCAACAGGAGAAGATCTCATAATCAAAGTTCCAACAGATCAAATAGATCTATATTAAATTCTCACTCTCCTAATAATGCTGTTAAAATTACTTGTTATACTTGTGGAGAACTTGGTCACAAATATTTTAACTACAGAAAATATTCTTCTGGAAAATGGATTTGGAGACCAAAAGTTACTAATCATCAAGGACCCAAAAATACTTGAGTACCTAAAAGAAACTAATCTTGTTGTCTTTCAGGAGAAATCTAAGAAGACCTACAGAAAAGGAATGTGGGTACTTGATAGTGGATGCTCCAGACATATGTACGGAAAGAAAGAAAACTTCAAAACTATAAAAAAGATTGATGGAGGATGTGCTAGATTTGGAGACAATGCCAAAGGAGAAGTAACCGGAGTCGGGACTATCACTCTATGCTCATCATATGATCTAGTATAAGTGTATCTGGTTGAAGGACTTAAACATAATCTCCTGAGTATTAGTCAATTATGTGATGCTTGATTTCAAGTCACCTTCAATACAACTAGCTGCATCATCAAACATTCTGGAAAAAAACTCACCCTTTTCGGAGATCGAGTTAAAAATATATATGTTTTAAATAATGTTGATTTTCCATCTCTTACATGTCTTACTTCAGTTTCAAGTGATCCTTGGCTATGGCATCGAAAGCTTGGACACGCAAGTATGCATGCCCTTGAGAAACTATCTACACTTGAACTAGTTATTGGTCTGCCAAAACTAAAGTTTGAGAAAGATCATGTTTGTGACGTATGTCCACTGGGCAAGCAGACTCGTTCATCCTATAAAGGGAAAGATATTGTAAGTACCTCTAAACCCCTTCAACTTCTTCACATGGATCTGTTTGGTCCTACTCAAACTGCCAGCATTGGAGGTAAACGGTATGCATTTGTAATTGTTGATGTCTTCTCAAGGTTTACATGGATAAGTTTTCTCACTCATAAAAATGAAGATTTTACTAACTTTGAAGTATTCTATAGAAAAGTTCAAAGAGAAGCAGGTTATTTCATTACAACCATTCATAGTGATCACAGTGGCGAATTTGAAAACAAACCATTTGAAGATATTTGCGCCTAAAATGGATTCACTCAAAACTTCTCTTCACCCAGATCACCATAACAAAGTTTAGTTGTGGAAAGGAAAAATCGTTCATTACAGGATACATCAAGAACAATGTTGTTAGATCAAAATCTCCCTGATTATTCTTGGGTAGAATCTGTAAGTACTGCTTGCCATATTCTCAACAGGTGTCTCATCAGACCAATTCTAAAGAAAACTCCTTGTGAACTCTGGAGAGGAAAGAAACCAAACATCAGCTACTTACATCCTTTCAGATGTAAGTGTTTCATTCATAATAATGGTAAGAACAATCTCTGTAAGTTCGATCCAAGAAGCGACGATGGTATTTTCTTAGGGTATGCACATTTTAGCAGAGCTTTTCAAGTTTTTAATAAAAGAACTTTAAGTGTTAAAGAATCTGTTCATGTAGTATTTGATGACACAAATACAAGAGTACAGGAAAGTGAAACTGGAGATGATGAAGTTACTGCTATCAAACCATCTAAAGATATCTCAAATATCACTCTTGAGCCTAATACTGACGAGTCAGCTGCTACAGAGATGAAGTCGACTACTCCAGCCGATAAAACCAACATTCCTAGAGAATGGAGACACAACGCCAGTTATCCAGAAAATTTCATTCTTGGGAAACCTGATGACAAAATTCAAATAAGGTCTTCACCCAGGAAACAAACTTCTGTAGCTCTTATATCTCAAATGGAACCCAAGCGAATAAATGAAGCCATGAAAGATGAATCATGGGTACAGGAAATGAAAGAAGAACTTGATAAATTCAAAAGGAATCAAGTATGGACCCTTATAGAGAGACCAAAAAATTGTTCAGTAATCAAAACCAAATGGCTGTTTCGAAATAAGTTGGATGAGAATGGAAAAGTTATTCGGAACAAAGCGAGACTGGTTGCTCAAGGTTACTCTCAACTGGAAGGTATTGACTAGGATGAAACTTTTCCTCCTGTATCAAGGTTAGAATCGATTCGTAATTTACTTGCCTATGCTTCTTTAAGCGTTTTAAATTTTTTCAAATGGATGTAAAAATTGCCTTTTTAAACGGTTTCATAAAAGAAGAATTTTTTGTCAAACAACCCCCCGAGGTTTGAAAATCCCTCTTGCCAAGTTTTCAAAAGCACTTTATGGCCTCAAACAAGTTCCGTAAGCCTGGTATGAGAGACTAAGTACCTTTTTACTTCAAAATAATTTTCAAAGAGGGAAGATTGATACAACCCTTTTTACTCAAAGATCTGGTTTATATATTCTCATCATTCAAATTTATGTTGATGATATTATTTTTGGTAGATTTAACCCTTCTTTGTGTGAGAATTTTGCAAAACCTTATGAAAGGAGAATTTGAAATGAGCTTAATAGGAGAACTCACATTCTTCCTTGGATTACAAATCAAGCAGTCACCTAATGGATCTTTCATTAATCAAACCAAGTATACCAAAGAGCTAATAAAGAAATTTTGACTAGAAAAGGGAAAAGCTTTTGGGACTCCCATGAGTCCTTCCACACGTCTCGAAACAGATGCACCGGGAAAGGAAGTAGATGAAAAAATGTATCAAGGAATGATTGGATCTCTACTATATCTCACTGCAAGTCGACCAGACATCATGTTCAGTGTATGCAAATGTGCACGTTTTCAAGCTGCTCCGAAAGAATCGCATCTCACTGCAGTAAAGCGAACCATTCGCTATCTAATTGGCAACACTGAATTGGGCCTATGGTGTCCTCACTCTTCTCACTTTGATCTTATTGGCTATTCAGATGCTGAATTTGCAGGTGATAAAAATGATCGAAAAAGTACAAGTGGTACATGCCAAATTTTGGGACAATCCCTAATTTCTTGGCAGAGCAAAAAACAGACCTCTGTTGCTCTTTCTACCACGGAGTCAGAATATCTAGCAGTGGGTAGCTGTGGAACCCAATTATTATGGATGATGCATCAATTACTTGATTATGATTTGTCTTTTGAAGTTGTTCCTATTTTTTGCGATAATACCAGTGCTATTAGTCGATATAAATATATTGTGCATCATTCCAGGGCTAAGCATATCGATATTAAGCATCATTTTATTCGAGATCATGTTGAAAATTGTGATTTTTCGTTGGAATTTGTTGATTCTGAAAATCAATTAGCTGATATTTTCACAAAACTCCTTCTGGAAGAAAGATTTTGTGTACTTCGAATCGTCTGGGTATTACAGTATTTACCTCATAAATTTTTTTAATTGTTAATTTTTGCCTTTTATTGTTGTTTCTTTGTTTTTAGTAAAATTAATTATTATTCTTAGTATAATTAATTATTTCCTTCTTTTTGTGAATTGTGACTAATTATTTCTTTCCTTGTTCAGTGTGTCCATCATTACTTCTTCCCTTTTCCTCTTCTCCATAAAATATTTTCCTTCCAACTTTTCACTCTTCCTCTTTTGACTTTTCTAGATAAAACCCTCCCTCTCCCCTCTCTCTTTCCTACCTATTATTCTTTCTCTCTTCTCCTCTCCTCATTCTCACTATGCCTAAAACTAGATCAGTGGCTTCTCTAAAAATCTCCGATCATCTCTCTGTAAACTCTGCAGATGTTCTCTCCTTGTCCTCAGACTCGTCTACTGGTTCTCTTGCTAATTGTTCCCAGTCTTCAAAGCAAAAATCTCCTGCGACAAAGAAGAAAGTTCAGAAGAAATCCAAACAAAACTCTTCTGGAACTCTTTCAACCATGGACATGCATCGTTTTTAGGGCATGGAGCAAAAAATCAGGTATGACAGGTTTAAGTCTTGACCCAGTGTCCCTGGCAGGGTGATTAATCTCAGTCAGCTGCGCGACTCTCATTGTCCGGTAAGTTCATTCCTTAAGACTCAAAAATCTCTCTGTTCTTTAGCTTGTGTGGACTCAAATTATTTGAAGAAGTTGTTCATTTATTTTATGCAAATCTTCATGTGTCAACTGACAGTGGTGAGTTGGAAACCCTTGTGTTGGGTACTCGTATTATCATTAATGACTTGTTGTTTGAAGATGTTTTTGGCACTAAGTTGTTTGGTGTGATTCCATACATGAACGGCTCTTCGCCTGATGATTTTGAAGTAACCCTTGACAGTGCTAAGTCAGCCGTGGCTGAAATCGGTGCAATCTATCTAATTTTGGTCCTCTTTCTCTCTGTTTTGAGCATCGCATTTTAGAGCATATCATTGCCACTACTCTCTTGCCCATGAAAGGCTCTGTGAGCAAAATATCAAACAGAGATGTGTTTGTGCTTTATTGCCTACTTATGAAATATCGAATAAATTGGGCTGCCTAGTTTAAGGAGCACATGTGGGAAAGTGCTGAGGAATCTAACCTCTCTGCCAGCTTACCGTATGGGCTGCTCATATCTCGAATACTGGTGGACAGACTAGTGGAACTCTCCATGTTCAAACCCATTGAAATCAATGCAACCTACAATTCTCATATTTTCTCTAGTATGGGGTATGTGGAGGTAGGTGACAGGTGGGTTAAGAAGGATTTTGTACAAGAAAGGGTTGATACTCCCAAACCAACTAAGATCCCTGCCGAGTTAGCTGCTCTCCTACTTCAAGATTCTGATGAACTCAAAACTCGCATCATTGTTATTGAACGTGATTTGGATACCCTTCATGATGCTGTTGAGAAGGTATTCCAGCTTCAGAAGGACACAAGTACAAATATGGGTAAGCTTCACATTGCCATGACTGGAAATAAGCAAGAAGGTATCTCAACTGTTAACAAGCTGATCAGGCCAGTCGACTCTCTCAAAATTGGAGTCGACTCTTCCAACAATAATCTTGCTATCTCTGTTCAGAACTCCTACTCCAGCTTATCCATGACTGTGGAACGCTCCTATCTCAAGTCATAACCCCCAAGGACCCCCCCAAGGGTCCTTGAGGAGGACCAAGGGGGCTGCCTAAAAAGCTGTCAAAAGAAGCTTCACCTACGGATGGGCACCCACGAGCCGTGGGTGGACCCATGCCCCGTAGGTGGGGGTCGTGGGTCGAGGCTGAGCCTCCCCATTTTTCTCCCCCTCTCTGATACAAACCAGGATTTTCCAGTACGGCTCGTGGACCCACCCACGGTCCCTGGGTGGGGTTTCGTAGGTCACAACTGTAAGTTGGTCTTTTAGTTTAAGTTAGAGTTAAGGGAGGGGTTAGGGTTAATTAATTAACTAACTAGGTTTGGTTAATATTAATTAAAACTAGCTATAAATACATAAAAGGAACTCTAAACTAAAAAAAACTAACTCTTTCTCACAAGATCCAAATCAAAAGCTCTCCCTTCCAAAATATTCTCTCTAAGACTCCAGTGAAGAACAAGAACTAGGTCAAGCTTAGGGTTCAAGGTGCAGCCTTTTCACTCCAATTTAGTGAGGAAAACATCAATTAAGGTATGGTAATCTTGATCCATGGAACACTTTCTACCATGGAGCCCTTAAACTCTCCAATTTCAAAATATGAAAGTCTCCAAAGACCTAGGGTTTTCTTTCAATCATGAATTCTTTCTCAAATCGTTTTCAAAGGTTTAATTATTATATTTTATGGATTTATTACTGTTTTTAGGATGTTTTTATGATAAATTGACCATGAATCCATGAAATTCCCCTAACCCTAAATTTATGACTCCAATGTGGGTGAATTTGTAGTAAGGTCAATTGTATTGAATTGTTCTTGTTATAGGTTGGTTTCTTGATCATATTATTATTCATGTTGAATGTAATAACCCTATATTGATTAGGAGAATGTAATCCTTGATCCAAGATGGGTAAGACATGAGATTTATGCCAAATTATGAATTACATGTATATCCACTATATGGACATGATTATAACCTTATTATTGTTATAATTGAAAGTTCATTCTCATAAACACATAATGATCATGATGTGAAAGTTATTCTCACTATGTTATGGTTCTAAGGTTGAAAATCCATTCTTACCTAATGAACTTATTAGCTATTATTATGAATTGTGTGGGATGAAGAGTAAGATACTCCTTCATGCTTGTAAATTCAATTCAAAGACTAAATATGTAATTGTGGGAAGTAATTCTTAGCATCGAGTAGATATTGAATATGAGATGGAAATACCCCCGCTAGAGAGGATGGATTTTTATAATGTATCTCATGAGATCAAAGCTCCCCCTCTAGAAAGGGCGGGTTTCTAATAACAATCCCCGTATCCCATAGCTATGGGCCCTCATAGGTCTTTAGCTAGTGGATCCACCTAAAAGCTATATATTTAGTTCTACCTTAGGCAAGTAGGACACCTCTTTTTGGTGTGGGTCATGACACCGGATTCCATGTTTAGCTCACATGGTCTATGTCGGTTGAGGCTTATTCCCAAAGTAATAATGAAGGTAAAGTATTAACTATGTTTTCTTAAGGAGTTTACTTAGCATGGGTAGGGTTATGAGGTCTTACATATGCATGGCACAGGTAGACTTTGAGAGCATTCATGGTGGGATCATATTATGATATGATGATTTATACATTGATTATGCTTATGACTTAGGTTTTGTACCAATTTACATGATGATTCTCAAACATTATAAAATGCATACTCTTCAACTAAATTGTCCCCTTTTAGCATATTTTTCATGTTTTTGTGCATGATTATCATACTTAGTACATTATATTTTCTAACCCATAGTTCTTCTCTTTTTTTAACACGTATAGGTTTCGGCGTGTGAGGTGATTTTCCCTTCTAGTTCAATCTTGGGTTGACTACTCTTCAAGATTTTGTTATGTCCTCATAGATACGAGGACAAGAGCTTTTATTGTTGTCTCATTTCTTTAGTTGTACTAGATATTTTCATATTCTCTATTGTAAGGGATGTGATCCTTTTGTTTTGAGACTCCGATTGTAGTAGATGGCTTAATGAGACTGTCTAGACTTCCGCTTTACTTCTAAAAATATTTCCTTAAAGACTTGAAATTGTGTTTTATTCTTCATTATTCTATAATTATGTGATGATTATAAGCTAAGTGGCTTACTTGAGTCCTTTCGGGGGCCCATGTGTCATGTTACGTCTAGGGGGTACCCTTGGGTCGTAACAGGTAGAAAAAGGCCATACTTTTTGGATGATTCCTTAGTGATTTTTAGCATAGTCTAATGGATCCACTTAGTAGTCAGGTTCTATACCCTCTGTAAGGTATAGGACGGCTTTGCCAGCGTGAGGAAATTTTTTGTATCATCACAATAGCTCTTAAGTGATGGTTGTCGGTTAGAGAAACACCCACTGAAATATTTTGTATTCTTATATATACAGAAGTAAATTGTATTTTCATGTACATTCTAGAGTTTATATTGTATATTTGCATACACACAGAGTTACTATTATATTTCTAAATACACAGAGTTCTTATCCATGTTTTTAAAAGCTTTTCTTTATCTTGCATTTATATTATTGCTTTATATTGAAATGAGTTAAATTGAGTTGAGTTGAACCCAGGTATGTTCTTTCACTTATTTTGAAGCTTATGTCTTTGTTTTAGCATTCCCCTTGCATGCTCGTGCATTCAATATATTGATGTCATTTGTCCTGCATCATTGTTATGATGCAAATATAGGTAACCAAGTTCAGCATCCAGCACTTCGTTGATCCAGTTGAGTCTTGTGGTGAGCCTCCTTGATTTTCAGAGGATCCCTATTTACATTGCTTTAGTAGTTTTCAGTTGTTAGGATGATTGGGGGTCTTTCCCTGACATCCCTCCTAGTTTTAGAGGTTTCATAGACAAATAGTTATTTAGTTAGTTCATTCGTCATTATCTTGTTATTTACTTATTTTGATCTTGAGGTGCCTCTTTGGCTATGTTGAATGTTATATCTTAACATTCTCAGTTTATCTATTCAGACAGTTAGCATGATTGTATTTTAATACTTTCTTTATGATGAGTTAAGTCGTCCGGTAAGAGTTTAGCCAAGCCAAGGGTTCGCTTGGTGCTGACAATGGTTCTTGAGTGTCAGTCCCGTCCAAGGTGTAGGATTGGGGCGTCACAAACTTGGTATCAGAGCACATAGTTCAAGAGTCCTAAGGAGTCTATGAAGTCGTGTCTGTAGAGTCCTAGTTATTGGTGTGAAGCATGCCACATCCATAATTAGGAGGCTGCAACACTTAGGAATTATCTCACTTCTTTCATACTCATTTCGTGCGATAAAATTTATCTTCAAAAAGTTTCTTCTAACTCGTGTTTGCGTGTGTATTTCAGATCATTCCTCCATGAAGAGTTTTTAGAGATAATCCCGCTAGAAGGAATGTTGAGCCACAGGAACAAGGTGTAGTTAATTCACTAGAAGTGCAACACCAAGGAGAGGTCACCAATATTGAGTTCCGTGAAGCTATCAAGATGTTAAGTCAAGTTGTGACCAATCAAGTTAGATAGAGGGAGAATCGATAGGAAAGGGCTGATACGTCGAGGATCCGTGAGTTCTTAAGGATGAATCCTCCAAGCTTCACTAGTTTAAGTGTCACTAAGGATCCAGAAAACTTTGTGGAGGAGCTTCAGAAGGATTTTGAGATTATGCATGTTGTTGATACTGAGAGGGTGGAACTAGCTGCATACCAAATGAAGGGTGTCACTAGAATCTGGTTTGATCAATGGAAGAAGAATCGAGCTGAGGGTGCACCACTTGGGAGTTGGGCTTGTTTTGATGAGGCCTTCTTGGGGCATTTATTTCCCTGAGAACTTAGAGAAGCAAAGTTACGAGAGCTCATCACTCTTAAACAAGATTCTTTGAGTGTTCTTGAGTACAGTCAGAAGTTCACACAACTTTCACACTATGCTCCAAAGATGGTTGTTGACATGAGAAGCAAGATGAGCTTGTTTGTTGTTGGGTTGTCTCGTCAGTCCAGTAGGGAAGGCAGGCAACTACTCTGATAGGATACATGGACATAGCAAGGCTGATGATCCATGTGCAACAGGTTGAAGAAGGGAAACTGAAAGATAGGAATGAGTTTCGAAATAAGAGGGCTAAGACAAGGAAAAAGACCGAGAAGTATAAGAGTAATGCCAACCGATAATCTTTCCAACAGAAATAGAAGGGACTTGCTCCATCATCTACTAGTGCACTTGCACCAAGGAACAAAGATGAGTACAATAGTCAGAATTCACAGAATTTCAAAGCTAGACCTGCCCATTCTCAAGGTAGTATGTCATAAGGGGGTAGTAAGACTCCTGCATGTGCTAAGTGTGGTAGGAGTTACTTAGGTATGTGTCATGATGGCTCCACTACCAGAACGGTCCATTTATGCGAGAGTGTCCTAAGAACAGGCAGGGTAACGATAATAGGGGTAATAGAGCCCAGTCTTCGTCAGTTGCTCCACCAGATAGAGCTGCATCTAGATGAGCTACTTCAGGGGCAGGTGGAGGAGGAAACTGTCTTTATGCTATCACTAGTTTCCAAGAGCAAGAAGATTCTCCAGATGTTGTCACTGGTAAGGTTCAAATCTTTAACTTTGATGTTAATTCTTTACTAGATCCAGGAGCGAGTTTATCCTTTGTAACTCCTTATGTTGCGATGAATTTTGATGTTCTTCTTGAGAAACTTAGTGAGCCCTTCAGTATTTCTATACTTGTTGGTGAATCTATTCTAGAAGAGAGATTATATTGTGATTGTACTATTTCTGTCAATCAAAGGAGCACCATGGCTGACTTAGTTGAGTTAGACATGGTAGATTTTGATGTTATTCTTGGTATGTATTGGCTTCATGCTTGTTATGCCTCAGTTGTTATAGAACTCGAGTTGTCAAGTTCAATTTTCCAAATGAGCCAGTCTTAGAGTGGAAAAGTAGTTCAGCAAAGCCTAAGGGTCGTTATATTTAGTATCTTAAGGCAATAAAGTCAGTTTCCAAGGGGTGTGTCGATCACTTAGTCCGAGTTAATGACTCTAGTGTTGAGATACCTCCTATTCAGTCAGTTTCAGTAGTAAAAGAGTTCCCAGAAGTTTTCCCAAATGATCTTCCAGGAGTCCCTCTTGAGAGAGAAATAGACTTTGGTATATATATTCTTCCTGATACTCATCCTATATCTATTTTTCCATATAGGATGGCACTAGAAGAGTTGAAACAGTTGAAAGAGCAGTTGAAAGATCTCCTAGAGAAGAGTTTTATTCGACGAAGTGTCTCACCATGGGGTGCTTCGGTCTTATTTGTGAGGAAGAAGGATGGTTCCCTTAGGATGTGAATAGATTACCGTAATTTGAACAAAGTTACCATCAAGAATAAGTATCCCATTTCAAGAATTGATGATCTCTTCGATCAACTTCACGGGTGCCACTTGTTTCTCTAAGATATACCTCAGATCGGTCTACCATCAGTTAAGAGTAAGGGAATGTGATATTCCAAAGACAGCTTTCATGACCTGTTATGGTCATTATGAGTTTCTGGTCATGTCGTTCGGTTTAACTAATGCGCCTGCAACGTTCATGGACCTTATTAATAGAGTATTCAAGCCTTATTTAGATAGGTTTGTTATCGTATTCATTGATGAAATACTAATCTATTCAAGAAATGAGGAAGATCATGCTAGCCATCTCAGAATAGTTCTCCAAACTCTAAAGGATAGAGAGTTGTATGCCAAGTTCTCTAAGTGTGAGTTTTGGCTTGAGTCTGTCACATTCTTAGGCCACAGTGTATCTGGTGATGGAATTAGAGTTGACACTCACAAAATAGAAGTAGTGCAGAGTTATCTTAGACCCACATCTCCAACCGATATTAGGAGTTGCTTGGGGTTGGCTGGATAGTATAGAAAGTTCATAGAGGGGTTCTCATCTATTTCGTCCCCTTTGACCAAGTTGACTCAGAAAATAGTTAAGTTTCAATGGTCTGAAGCTTGTAAGAAAATCTTTCAGGAATTGAAAAAGAAGTTGACTATTGCCCTAATATTGACCTTACTAGAAGGTACACAAGGCTTTGTTGTCTATTGTGATGCGTCCAAAGTTAATTTAGGTTGTCTGTTAATGCAGAATGGCAAAGTTATAGCTTATGCCTCCATACAGTTGAAGGTTCACGAGAAGAACTACCCAACCCATGACTTAGAGTTGGCTGCCGTGGTGTTTTCTTTGAAAATATGGCGTCATTATTTGTATAGTGTTCATGTAGATGTATTCACTGATCAAAAGAGTCTTCATTATGTGTTTAGTCAGAAAGAACTTAATCTTAGAAAAAGAAGGTGGTTAGAGTTACTCAAAGATTATGACATAAGTATTCTTTATCACCCAAGTAAGACTAATACTGTTGTTGATGCCTTGAGTAGATAATCTCTTGTTAGTACCGCCCATTTTAAGACAGATAAGAAAGAGTTAGCAACAGATGTGCATAGACTTGCATGATTAATAGTTTGAGTAATGGATTCCATAGAAGGAGGAGTAGTGGTGATGAATGGGGTTGAATCATTATTAGTGTCAGAAGTGAAAAAAAAAGCAAGACCTAGACCCTATTTTGCTTGAATTGAAGGCAAATGTTCATAAGCAAAAAGTAATGGCTTTTGAACAAGGGGGAGATGACGTATTGAGGTATAAAGGTAGGATGTGTGTACCAAAAGTTAATGAACTCCAAGAGAGTATCATGGAGGAAGTTCATAGCTCCAGATATTCTATCCATCAAGGTTCCACAAATATGTATCGTGACCTTAGAGAATTTTATTGGTGGAGTAGTATGAAGAAGGGCATTGCAGAGTATGTTGCTAAATGTCTGAATTGCCAACACGTTAAACTAGAGCACCAAAGGCAATGTGGTATGGCTCAGAATATAGAACTTCTAGAATGGAAGTGGGAGATGATCAATATGGACTTTATTACTGGGTTGCCACAGTCTTGCAGGCAACATGATTCTATTTAGGTGATTGTTTATAGAATGACAAAATCATACCACTTTTTCCCGATAAAGACTACCCATTCAGCAGAGGACTATGTGAAGTTGTGTATTCAAGATGTAGTTAGACTTCATGGGGTGCCAGTTTCGATTATATCAGTTAGAGGTGCACATTTACTGCACAGTTTTGGAAATCTTTTTAGAAGGGCTTGGGTTCAAAGGTGAACTTGAGTACTTCTTTTCTTCCTCACACAGATGGTCATGCAAAGCACACTATTCAGACTCTAGAAGATATGTTGAGGGCCTGTGTGATTGATCTCAAGGGAAATTGAGATGATCACCTACCTCTCATTGAGTTTGCTTACAGTAATAGTTACCACTCTAGCATCCAGATGGCTCCTTATGAAGCTCTTTATGGGAGGCGGTCCAGATATGCTATTGGATGGTTTGAAGTTGGTGAAGCTGGTTTGATAGGACCATACTTAATTCATAAAGTGATGGAGAAAGTGAAAGTTATTCAAGAAAGGGTGAAAGCAAAGTCGTTAGACATCCTACACTGATGTTAGGAGAAAGGAGTTAGAGTTTGAATTAGATGATTGGGTATACTTGAAAGTTTCACCCATGAAGGGTGTTATGGGATTTGGTAAGAAAGGGAAGCATAGTCCTCGGTATATTGGCCTTTACAGAATATCCGAAAGGATTAGTAATGTAGCTTATGAGTTGGAGCTACCACAAGAGTTAACAATAGTTCATCCAGTGTTCCACATCTCAATGCTCAAAAAGTGTATGGGCAATCCTTCATTAATCATACCAACTGAAGATATTGATGTCAAGGATAGCTTATCCTTTGAGGAGATTCCGGTTCAGATTCTAGATCACCAAGTTTGCAAGTTGAGAACAAAAGAAGTAGTATCAGTTAAAGTTCATTGGAGAAATCAGTTTATTTAAGAAGCTACTTGGGAAGCTGAGGAGGATATGAAGAAAACATACCCACATCTCTTTGAATCCATAAAAGTTCCAAATTGAGGTACTAATCCTTTTCTTGGCATTTATTTTAAGTTGGCATGATGTATTTAAAATTTGTGTGTTAGGTGTTTGAGCAAGATAATAGATGTTACACCCTTAGCCTGCTAAGAGTAATCTCATTCGAGGATGAATGTTCCCAAGGAGTGATATTATAACATCTCACAACTAGAAAGAACAAGAAAATAGAAAGCAACTATTTTTGGAAATAATTAAATTTGGAAAATTTGACAAAGTTAAGCTAAGTATGAGTTTTGGGTCAACTTCAAATAACCATAATTCCTAGCTCAAGATGAGTTAGGTGTGCTACAAGATACCGTAGGAACGATCTTTAAATTATATTTCCAACGGCACTGAGTTTGATTAATTTTGAGTTCGTATGAAGGAGATACGCCAATTTGAAGTTGGACTGTCTAGTTAAGGAAATTCAAAATCGGATTTTAGAAGGGTATTATGGTCTTTTCACTACTCAATTAATTGATTTCGTTATTGGTAATTAAGTTGGGGTCTCAACCGATGGGATTCAGTTTACGCTATTGAAAAATAAGTTACGGTTTTGAGAGAAGAGAAAAGAAGAGGAGAAAAGAGGAGAAGAAGCAAGGAATCACCAAGTTCATGAAGTATTGCTTGTGGATTTCACCAAGGGCTGATCCCTACGAAGTATGTGAGATCACAAAGCATTGGGTTTGTTCACCCACGCGCCAATCATGATTTGATTCAACGAAATTATATTCTTGAAAGTATAGAAATTGAGTTCTTGATGGATTTGGTTGAAGTTTCTATTGGGTTCTTGATTATTGAAGTTGTTGAGGAGTTCTTGATTTAAATTCATAAAATTAGATGGAGTTTTGAGTAAATTCTTGCATATTTTGATTATGTAGTCGAATCTAAGTGTTTGGGAAAGGAACCATTCAAATCTAGAGGATTTAGAGTTGAAAAAAGAGCAAGAAAAATTGGGATTTTCTTGGGAATGGGGGTGGGGCGCCGCACCGCTCAAAGTGTCCCATATAGTGGTCTGTTGTTTGGTCTCTGGGGCGTCATGCTAGCCAGTGTTCCCCAACCCAACATCTGTAGTTTTGGGGCTAGCGCCTTGTGCCGAGCGCCATGGTCTCCAGGTCCCTACCGTTTCCTACTTCTTTCCGTACGAGTTACTTTGAAACATACCTATTTTTTTTAGTCAATTTCTACACTCTAAGGTACGTCTAAACAACATGAAATCATCCATAACATGAGATCATGAGCCTTGAATCCATAATTCACTTCAAGGAAAGTTAAGATTCAAGTCAAGAGAAGTTCATAGAGTTTTCCAAAAGTCTTTCACAAATGTGTTAACTTTGTTTTAAGACTTAAGTTTTGAGTTCAGTAAAGAGTAAAGATTGAATTTCATTTTTTCAAAAGAATATACAGGATTATGTATTCCTAAAGAGTAAAATGTTTTAACATTTAAACAAGAAAGGAAACTGAGATTTCCAAAGGAGTCTTTGAGCTAGTTTTCAGTAAAGAGTAAATGCTTTCAAAATTAAGCAAGAGAGGAAACACTGATTTCCAAGAGAGCCTTTGGGCTAGTTTTTGAGTAATTATCTCAAACCAAAGAGTTTTGTTTTTAAACATATGAGCTAGTATATTTTTGGAGTAGTATTGAGCACCGATATGGGGGAGAATTCAGACAACTCCCAGCCCCCATAAACTATGTAGCAACCATGGGTAGAAAAGGGTCATACTTTGGGCTAGTTTTTGAGTAATTATCTCAAACCAAAGAGTTTTGTTTTTAAACATATGAGCTAGTATATTTTTGGAGTAGTATTGAGCACCGATATGGGGGAGAATTCAGACAACTCCCAGCCCCCATAAACTATGTAGCAACCATGGGTAGAAAAGGGTCATACTTTGGGCTAGTTTTTGAGTAATTATCTCAAACCAAAGAGTTTTGTTTTTAAACATATGAGCTAGTATATTTTTGGAGTAGTATTGAGCACCGATATGGGGGAGAATTCAGACAACTCCCAGCCCCCATAAACTATGTAGCAACCATGGGTAGAAAAGGGTCATACTTTGGGCTAGTTTTTGAGTAATTATCTCAAACCAAAGAGTTTTGTTTTTAAACATATGAGCTAGTATATTTTTGGAGTAGTATTGAGCACCGATATGGGGGAGAATTCAGACAACTCCCAGCCCCCATAAACTATGTAGCAACCATGGGTAGAAAAGGGTCATACTTT